>MU777753.1:130830-216176 GCA_026770625.1 Nicotiana glauca
TACTCCCGCCGCTTGCACTCTAGAGCAGCGGGTTTAGGTTGATCAGATACTAGAATTTATATATTTATCGCTTATAGCCCTAGTTTAGCCCGAGGGTAGGCAACCGCTTCAGAGGAGGAGAGATGGAGGCTTGAGAGGAACAAGAAGTACAAACCTCCTACATTCAGTGGTCTAGCATCAGAGGATGCTCAGGGATTTCTGGAGGAGTGTCATCGCATCCTCCGCACTATGAGCATAGTAGAGTCGAGTGGGGTTCCTTTCACTACCTTTCCGCTTCGAGGAGCAGCATATCGGTGGTGGCGTACTTATGAGTTGGACAGTTTGGCTGAGGCAACTTCCCTTTTATGTACTCAGTTCTCTGACATGTTTTTGAGAGAGTATGTCCCTAATAGCCTCAGGAACGCATGGCGTGTGGAGTTTGAGCAGTTGCTCCAGAGTATTATGAATTTTTCAGAGTAAGCAGTCCAATTCAGTGACTTGGCTAGGCATGCACTGGCCTTGGTTTCTACAATTCGAGAGAGGGTTCACCGGTTTGTTGAGTAACTCATTCCTAGCATCAGGACTAGCATGGCCTGAGAGCTTGAGATGGATATCTTGTAAAGGGCATGCTTGATCGGGATAGGGAGGAGATAGAGGACAAGAGGTCTCGAGCATCCTGGTACCCGTGCGACAACTATAATTCGTCATGGTAGGGGTTATGTGAGCCGGATGCCAGTGGTATTCCAGCTCCTCCTAGACCTCGTGAGCCTTATTGTCACGCCCCCTTTTTCTCTCAAAATCGGGTTTATGACATTTGGAGGGACAACTCGTTCCTTTTGAGACTTGGGCTTGCATTTGAAAAGTCGCCAGCTAATGATTAAGGTGCATTAGGACACCAATAAAATTCAACTCTAAGTTTGATTGAATAACCATAGATAGGGTAAGGGCTTGAAATTATCCTAAGGGGAAGGTGTTAGGCACCATTCAGAATCCACTAGTGTGGTTCCCGGCCAGACAATTATTGTGAATTGGGGTGCAATTAACATATAGTAGATAAGTCTCAAATAAGAGGGGATGTCAATACATAGTGGTTTGAAAGTACACAAATTTGAAAGAATAATCAAAGAGCTGACTTTTTAAATAAGGAGTTGCAATGCTAAAAGAATAAAGAATTAAGGAAAGGGGGTCGTAGGTTTATTAAAAATATGGACCATCCCACACAATGTCCGGTAATCCCTCCTCAATGAGGGGCTACACGTGACATTATCGCGTGGTCATCATATCCATATCTACCCTTCCCACCCCGTTAAGGTATTTAAAGTGCAGATTGGTCTCGATTACTTATTGCATGCCATTACCCATCCCATTCATATTAGTCCCGGAGGCACATAGGACTACCAATCCTATAAGGGAGGGATATTAGGCTTATTTGAAGTTTCAAAGGTAAAAATTCTAAGGCGACATACAAAACACATACCGTATGTTTGGGGAAGCATATAAACAAATAAAGGCTTATATACACCTCCTTGAACAAAAAAGAATATAACTACCATGACTTGCACATACTTTTTAGGTCTGACTAAAAATACTAAAGACAAGGAAGTTTAAATATTGAGGCAGATTAGTTTATTAAATAACTCAGATAAGAAGTCCGAATCAGGCCTGCCTGCTGGTTGTAACGATTAACATAAGCATATTCAGTTTACAATTGTTACTCTAAGGCTTGCCTAAGTGTTTAGCCGGGGATCCTACAGACATGATATCTATTGAGTTCAGAAGGTGATGAGATAGTAAAAACTCGAAATGAATTGTTTAAGATCCTATAGGCATGCTTGCTAAACCTTGTGAATTTAGATCATTAAAAGAGATGTAGAGTGTACAAAATTTTAAAAAAAATTAAACTTATTATAGGTTCTGCAGGTGATAGTATCTACTATTACTGATTTTAGTTCCTAGGAGCATGATATCTAACATTGACTGTGAATGAAAACGAATGAGATTTATTTAGAAACCCCTATAGGCATGATTTCTTTATGTAGTTTGAATATGCAGAATTTAAAACACCTTATAGGCATGGTTTCTAAGTGAAGTTTGAATATGTAGAATTTAAAAGTACCCTATAGGAATGTTTTCTAAATGAAGTTTGAATATGCAAAATTTAAAACACCTGATAGACATGTTTTCTACCCTTGCATGCATATTACCCAACCTTTTCACTAGCCAGCCCCAAACATTTATTACAACTTATTACAAACCCGAATAATAAATTACATCGGAAAAGTACAAAGAAAAAGCCTGATTCTTGACTTCCTCTTTGAGTTATGAGATAAACCAACTCAAAGACCATTGACCTAAAGCCTTTTTTCAGACTTGAGTGTGTCAGAGTTCCCTAAGGGCCTCAATAGGACCCCAGGCAGTGCTCGCACCCAGGTTTCATAACAAGAATAGGGACAAGTGCAGTATGGAAATTCCAGCCCTTATGTGTCCAAGTTCAGAGGGAGCTCATGGGTCCCAAGGCAAGGCTCACATGGGGGGGGGGGCAGAACTTAAGACTAAGAGGTGAGTGCAAGTGTGGAAACAGAGCTTTAAGAATTAAGGAAATAAAGAAGAGGGAAAGAGGTGTTGGGAAACACCCATTATCACTCCAAACAAGTTAATAATTTTACACCAAAGGGGGAAGGGGTTTGGGAATCCATTGCAAGGAGCCTATATACTTAGGCATAAGCTAATTCTGGTCATGCACAACACTAAGAAGTACTGACATGCCTGTGAATCAACCATAACACACAACATATAAGGGAACATGGAGGTTATGATCCTAGAAGGACCAAGTTTGGTTCCTAGACAGCAATGTTCAATATTGCCAGGCCCCATACCAAACATAGATACTAAATACATTGGGGATGGGGATTTAAGGCTCACAAAAACATTAATTCAGAGCAAAAAAAAGGCAGAATACAACATGCTTAATGATGGAACTGAGTGAAATACAAATAAGAGGCCAACAGGAATGACAGAAACAGTAAGGAAACACATTGTTGTTGATGCTGAAAATTAGTTAGAACATACCTGTTCAAAGAAGCAAAGTGCAGCAACGAAAGGTAGCAGAACATCGAAATATAGTTTTGGCTTTCAGCCAGCTAAATAGGCCACAGTACAAGTAGTAAAGCAAAGAGAGAGTGTTTTGAATGTAAGTGTGAGTTAAGAAAAGTGTTCGTATCTTTGTGCTAATGAAAGAGCAAGTTACTTATAGTTTGAAAATAGGTAGAAAATAAGGCAAGAATCATAGTTTAGCAGTAATTATGAAACTATGTACTAATTAAAAATCAAATCAGTATAAGTACTTCCTTTAATTAAGGAGTTAAATTTAAATCTTAATGGGCAGAAAACATTTAAAGAAAGAAATCAACTAGAGCATCATGTGCAGAATAGATAATTAGGGGTAAGTACATATAGGTTCAATTAAGGGAACAACTAATGATGAATCCTTGAAATACTCGGTTAACCCAAATAAGGTAAGAAAACAAAATAAAGTTGAAGAATATGGAGATAATAAAAAATCAGCACATAGTAAATTAGGGAATAATGGATTTCGAAATTACTGATTTAAGGAGAGTAGCATGGGTTCCCATGAATAAGCAAATAAACCAAGTTAAAAATAGGAGAATCGAAAGTCTAAAGGGAAGTTTTCAAATCAAGCCAAGAAACAGGGAAATCAGTAAAGCAAAACAAGGAAAGAATCAATTACTTAACACACGAGTGCAATCAGAATTACACAACGAATGGTTTGAAATCAGTCCAAAATTGAAGGTCATTTTAGAGGGGAATTCAACATATAAATAGAGTGCATAAACATTAGGCATGCAAGGCCAAATTATGGCAAAGAGTAGTTGCATGCAATAACAATCACATAGTCATTAGACAGTAACAACAACAACAACAACCCAGTACAATTCCACAAGTGGGGTCTGGGGAGGGTAGTGTGTAAGCAGACCTTACCCCTACCCCAAGAGGGCAGAGAGGCTGTTTCCGAAAGACCCTCGGCTCAATATAATAAAAAAGACAAAAAAGACAAAAGAAGAGAGTATTAGATTCAAATAGTCATTAGACAGTGAACTATCAAAATATGGTAGTCATATAGGTAAACTTCATTAATTTAGTAATAGAGAAAAGAGAGTATCAAAAGCATGCAAAGGGTCAAATAAAAAAGGCCCTTTTGAAAAGTATAGTTGAGTTCAATGGTATCATGAAGCCAAAAATCACTTTAAGAAACACATGCTGAAACAAAAAGGATTTCAAATCTAGTCGAGCAACTTCAAACAGGTGAAACGGCTTCAACAACTCGAATAGGCCCAAAAGGAATTAGAGTTTTGAAACCAATCGAATTCAGAGATGGTGAACAAGTAAATCACATAGCAAATAGTCTTAGAACTTGAATGAACCCAAAATTTTAGGGTTTTCAACACCAATCGAGCCTAGAGATGAAAAATAAATAAATCAAACAAATACTAACAATAATAGATTCAGAAACCTCGAAAGGAATTAAGGCCCTTAACAAGCAAACTCAAGTAGATGAATGACATAAGGAAACACAACAAAACATGTCTAATAACTTAACAAAAAACTTAATCAGAAAAGATAAGGATTTTTGAAGAAACTTTGAGAAAAACGTTTTGAAGTTTAGAGCAAACACATATCTAAAAGAAATCGGATGAACCTTAAAGGTTAGGGTTTCGGAAGAACCCCAAATGATGAGAAAGGCTTTAAAGACCATCGATCTAAGTAGGAGTGTCAAGAATCAGACTCGAATAGACATGGCTGGCTGGAGAAAGGTTAGAGATCGCAGGAGAACAACCATAAACTGAAATCGACCCAGGTCTGAACCAAGTTCTTTCATGATCTGGACTTGAAACCATAATAATCGGGCACGTAGGAGCCATGAGAGGTGGATACAGGTCTCCGATGACCTTGGAAGCCATGGATTAGGGAGGTTTTAGAGTTATAGTTGAAGGCATCGGCTAGGGTTGGAGAGGGTCTGAGAGAGGATTGAGAGCGAAGAGGATTCAGAGGCGGCGGGGTGTGTGAAATGATTAGGGTTGGGGGTAGTTTGAAATTAAAAAAGGAAAGGATGGTTGTTGGCCGTTGATTTGAATGATCAACGGCCTGGATTAAAACGGGCGAGTGGGGCAGGTTATGGAGATGGGTTTGGGTCGGATTAAAGGGGGATTGGGTCAGGGTAATTGGCCTCAGATTGGGTTTAATTAGGGTGCCCGATTAGGCTAAAATTGAAATGAAAATGGGCTAATACTTAAATAGCCATTTTTCGCTATTTGATTTATAAAAATAGTAAAATAAATTCTGGAAATAAATTAACGGCACTAATACGATTAATAACACATAGTTATCAAATTAAAAATACTAGACTTAATTTTTAGGCACATAAAGGTAATTAAATCTAAAAGAAGCTAATATTACAATTATATGCAATTTAGCTTTAAAAAATACTAAGTGGATTAGTAAAAATATTAAAAATTATTAGTTATATTTTAGCATGAGTATGAGAATCCGATAAATAGATCACCAAAAATGATATTTTGAAAATAATTATTGGGTTTCTCTGAATAAAATAGGGCAATAAATTGATTTAAAAATCTTTAAAAATTAAGAAAAAATAATAAAATATTTGTACATTCTTATATATATATATATATATATATATATATATATATATATATATATATATATATACATATACTATTTTGAAAGTATTTTGCCTATTAAAAATATACAGGAAAAAATTGGGTATCAACAGCTGCCCCTCTTTACCCGGGAAGGATGAAAGAGTTGTCAAGTAAAGACATGATGGCCAATTTTGACCGAACAAAATGGTTCGAGGAGGCTTAGGCTGTGCTATGGCTTCTGAGCTGCCAATATATCCCTAGTCTTACAGGAATTAGGCCATATGTAGTTCCGTATCCGGCGGCGGATTATGCCGATGGAGACTTTTCAAGAACGGATGCAATATCTGGGGTTGGGTGCGTGGTAGGTTTAAGTTTGATATGGCTGCAGGAATGCAGCGGGATCGGTCCTGCCGAGATGCTTGTTGCTTGCCGGCTTACTTGCAAATAAGAAATACAAGCATATATGGTGCGTAGATTTAAACATGATGCAAATTCCCGTCGAACCATGGCGGTTGTCTCTGGACGGTTAGAATGACATCCTTAGACCATGATGTCCTGGGCCATGAAGCGTATAACATAGGAGTTGCAGGCCATGAAATGATGCTCTCGAGCTATGAGGATGATGCATCGAACCATGATGCCTTTGAATAATAATATGCAAAAGATTAAAAAGGATGTCAGGCCATGGCATGGCGTTCTCGGGCTATGCAAATGGTGCCTCTGAACAATGACGCCTTCGGATAATTTGGTGATCTTTCAGCCCATGAGATGCAGTATTTGGCGATCTTTCAGCCCATGAGATGCAATAGGTGGCGATCATTCAGCCATGCAAATGTAAATAAGGTGGCGATCTTTCAGCCATGCAAATGTAAATAAGGTGGCGATCTTTCAGCCATGCAAATGTAGATAAGGTGGCGATCTTTCAGCCATGCAAATGTAAATAAGGTGGCGATCTTTCAGCCATGCAAGTGTAAATAAGGCAGCGATCTTTTAGCCATGCAAGTATAAATAAGGCGGCGATCTTTCAGCCATGCAAATGTAAATAAGGTGGTGATCTTTCAGCCATGCAAATATTAATAAGGCGGCGATCTTTCAGCCATGCAAATGTAAATAAGGCGACGATATTTCAGCCATGCAAGGTAAATAATGCGGCAATCTTTCATCCATGCAAATGTAGATGGAGGTAGAGCTTGACCTCAAAAGGCAGAATGGCAGCCTTATGCAATGCAAAAATGTAGATGGAGACAATATTTAGTCTCGGAAGGCAGAATGGTAGCCTTATGCAATGCAAAAAATGTAGATAGAGATAGTGTTTAGTCTCGAAAGGCAGAATGGTAGGCTTATGCAATGCAAAAAATGATGATGGAGACAACGTTTAGTCTCGGAAGGCACAATAGTAGCCTTATGCAATGCAAAATACAGATGGAGTCAGCGTTTAGTCTCGAAAGGCAGAATGAAAGCCTTATGCAATGAAAAAATGTAGATGGAGACAACATTTAGTCTCAGAAGGCAGAATGGTAGCCTTATACAATGCAAAAATGCAGATGGAGACAACTTTTAGTCTCGAAATGCAGAATGGTAGCTTTATGCAAAAATAAAAGGTCAAATGGTGATAGAGATTTCTTAGCTGATAGCAGATTGCTGTATCGTGACTGCTGGGGAGGTTGTGACATGCGGAATGCCACTAGTGTGTGTGGATAGCAAATGTTGGTAAGTGCAACAATTCTGATAGTTGTATTCCTGAACAATATTTGTCTCGTGAGTGTATAGTATGTCAGATGCTTTCGCAATCCAAGTGTCTGTATCTAAAGAAAAATCATGAGTTTTGTAAAGGGGAGGTTAGTTCGTATCCCCGCTGGATTTGCTTGACCAGCTCGACTCTGATCTGGTGATACTGTACATATCATTGGGGTAACATTTCTAAACAAGAAGTTTTTAGCAATAAACATGCACGATTTAGTAAAAGCATAACATAAATACATAACTAAGAATAGTTTTCTTTAGATGAACCAACGACTGCGACGTGGTTCAAGACATTGCAACCCTTCTTGCTACGGAATTTTGAGGGTCCTCTTCAAAATTCTATCCCAGTTTACTGGGTTGATGCTTCCGACTGTTGCTAGCGATAACTAGCTGAAATCAACTTCGAAATTTTGATGGTCCTCCTCAAAATTCTATCGTAGTTTCCAATTGCGGGGGAAATGAAAGTCTTATTGAATTGTGACCGAACCCATAGGGCTGCCTACGTATTTCCTCTTAAACGGAATTAGGTTAGGCGTAGTTCAATTTACATCTTATAGGAAGGTATAAGATTACACATAGTGCTTGACTACATCTGAATTAATTGGTTTTGGGTCGACTTCTCCGTCCATTTCTGCAAGTATGAGGGCTCCTCCTGTCAGAACCCGGTGAACCATGTATGCACCCTGCCAGTTGGGAGAGAACTTCCCTTTGGCTTCATCTTGATGCAGGAAAATTTTCTTTAACACCAGTTGCGCCGGTGTGAACTGTCTCGGCTTAACTCTTTTATTGAAGGCTCTGGAAATTCTGTTTTGATAAAGCTGATCGTGGCACACTGCATTAATTCTCTTTCCATCTATAAGAGCTAGCTGCTCGTAACGACTCTTCACCCTTTCTGCATCATCGAGCTCAACTTCCTGTATGATTCTTAAGGAAGGAATTTCCACTTCGGCGGGAATGACGGCTTCTGCACCATAAACCAGCATATAAGGAGTTGCCCCAGTTGATGTGGGGACTTTGTTGCGATATCCCAGTAAAGAAAACGATAGCTTCTCATGCCACTGCTTATGCTTCTCTATTATTTTCCTTAGTATCTTCTTGATATTCTTATTAGCGGCTTCTACAGCTCTGTTCATCTGAGGTCTGTAGGTTGTAGAATTCATGTGTCTGATCTTGAAAGTTTCACACATAGCATTCATCAAGTCACAGTTGAGGTTGGATCCATTATCAATAATCATTGACGCTGGAATCCCAAATCGACAAACAATGTAGTCGCGGGCAAAGGCTGCCACGACTTTCTTGGTTACTGCTCTGTATGGTGCTACTTCGACCCATTTGGTGAAATAGTCGATTGCTACTAGTATAAATCTATGCCCGTTGGAAGCGGCAGGTTCAATAGGTCCAATAACATCCATCCCCCAAGCGGCGAACGACCATGGTGAGCTTGTTGCATTAAGCTCGTTTGGAGGTACCTTTATCATGTCGGCATGTATCTGACAGCGGTGGCATTTCCGGACATACTGGATGTGGTCCGTCTCCATAGTCATCCAAAAGTAACCAGCTCGGAGTATGTTCTTTGCTAAGACAAAACCATTTATATGTGGACCGCAGGTCCCAGCGTGAATTTCCTCTTGTAGCCTAGATGCTTCCTTTGCGTTGACACACCTTAGTAATCCCAAATCAGGAGTCCTCCTATACAAGATTCCTCCGCTGTGAAAGAAATTGTTGGACAACCTCCGAAGTGTGCATTTCTGAGTAGGATTTGCAAGTTTTGGGTATTCGCCTTTTGTCAAATATTCCTTGATATTATGAAACCAAGGCTTTCCGTCTACTTCTTCTTCAACATGGACACAATAAGCTTGCTGATCATGGATCTTTACTGGAATGGGGTCGATGAAATTTTTGTCTGGATGCTGTATCATGGATGATAAGGTGGCCAATGCATCAGCGAATTCATTCTGGACTCTGGGAGCATGTTGGAATTCCATCTTGTGAACCTCTTTCTCAATTCTTGTACATGATGCAGATACAGGAGTATCTTGGAATTTTTGGTTGCCCATTCTTCTCGTACATGATGTATAAGCAAGTCTGAATCTCCGATCACTAGCAACTCTTGAATGTTTATGTCGATGGGCATTTTGAGCCCTAGGATGCAAGCTTCATATTCGTCATGTTGTTAGTTCACGGGAACCTGAGTTTGGCAGACATTGGATAATGCTGACCGGTTTCTGACACTAGGACTACTCCTATGCCAACTCCTTTGAAATTTGTTGCTCCATCGAAAAACATTCTCCAACCATCATAGGATTCTGCAATGTCTTCTCCTATGAATGATACCTCTTCGTCAGGAAAATATGTTTTCAGGGGTTCGTATTTTTCGTCCATGGGATTTTTAGCAAGGTGATCTTCTATTGCCTGTCCCTTGATCGCTTTCTGAGTCACGTAGATAATGTCAAATTCACTCAAAAGGATTTACCACTTGGCTAGATTTCCAGTGGGCATGGGCTTCTGAAAGATGTACTTCAAAGGGTCCATACTTGATGTGAGATATGTAGTATAGGCACAAAAGTAGTGCCTTAGCTTCTGAGCTACCCAAGTCAAAGCATAATAGATGCACTGTAAAAGAGAATAACGGGCCTCGTACGGGGTGAACTTCTTACTGAGGTAATAAATGGCATGCTCTTTCCTCCCTGTTTCATCATGCTAGCCTAGAACGCAACCGAAAGCTCCATCCAATACTGCAAGGTAGAATAATAGAGGTCTACCTGGCTCGGGCGAGACCAAAATTGGTGGTGTGACAGGTATTCCTTGATTTTATCGAATTCTTTTTGGTAGTCATCAGTCCAGTTAGTAGCGGAGTCCTTCTTCAACATCTTAAAGATTGGCTCACAAATAACTATAGATTGTGCTATGAACCGGCTGATGTAGTTGAGTCTCCCCAAGAAACTCATCACGTCCTTCTTGTTCTTTGGCGGTGGCAACTCTTGAATAGTTTTGACCTTTGATGGATCCAGTTCTATTCCTCGGCGACTCACAATAAACCCAAGTAGTTCTCTGACAGGAACCCTAATCACACATTTTGTGGGTTTCAATTTTAGGTTGTACCTTCGTAATCTGTTCAAGAATTTCCTCAAATCTTCCATGTGATCAGTGGCCTTCTTGGACTTAATGATAACATCATCTAGGTACACCTCAATCTTCTTGTGTATCATGTCATGGAAAATAGTAGTCATGGCCCTCATGTAGGTTACCCTGCATTTTTTAACCCAAACGACATCATCTTGTAATAGTACATTCCCCATGGCGTAATGAAATTCGTTTTCTCAGCAACTTCTTCATTCATCCAGATCTAATGATAACCGACAAAATAATCTACAAATGATTGCAACTCATGCTTAGCTCAATTGTAAATCAACATGTGTATGTTTGGCAAAGGGAAGTCATCTTTCGGGTTGGCCCGGTTAATATCCCGATAATCGACACAGACTCTGACCTTTGCGTCTTTCTTTGGTACTGGCACGATGTTGGCTAACCATGTCGGATATTTTAGTACCCCGAGAACCTTAGCTTTGACCTGCTTAGTGACTTCTTCCTTGATTTTTAGACTTATATCAGGCTTGAACTTTCTGAGCTTTTGTTTTACCGGTGGACATGTTGGATTGGTTGGCAGTTTGTGAGCCACAATAGATGTACTTAAACTAGTCATGTCATTGTACGACCAAGCAAATATGTCCTCATATTCCCTTAGAAATTCTATGTATTCCTTCTTTTCTGATGTCGATAATTGGACGCTGATTCCTGATTCCTTAACGTTTTCTGCATCTCCCAGGTTGACAGTCTCAGTCTCGTCCAGTTTGGACTTAGGCCTATTCTCAAAGTTCTCAACTTCCTTAACAATCTCTTCCGGTATGTCATCTTCTTCTGAATCTATATCCGTTTGTTGCATTGTCTCGTTGCCGTCACAGTCATTGGTTCATCAAGATAAGTAATAGTAATCTTGTGCAAGTAAAGTAATGAGAGAAAAATAATAATGAGTGTTGATTCATAAGGAAAGTCAAAATACTTTTGATAAGTTGTATAATTATTTAAACATTGGAAATCTTATTGCAGGAATTGAAACATGCGAGAAATAAAATCTTTTAGCAAATAAAGCAGTGCTTGTTTTAGCCTTGCTACCCCGAGGCTCGTCGGGCTCTGGTTGTCCAGATGGTCCAGTTATTGAGGTGTGCCCCTCTTCTCACAGCCTGTATGGAAGGGCCTTCCTCCCCTCCTCCTCAAGAACAACACAACAGTCTATGTCATTGTCTTCTAAGAACAAGTTCTTCACTACTACAAGTGCTTCTTCCTCGTCTGACCCATAAATAACATTGGCCGATTGGAAATTCTGCTCCAAATGTGGTATTGGCTGCTCCAATGCATAGTATGGACCGTGCCATGGTGGCGACCAGTTGTTGAATTCTTCCCAGGTGTACTCGTACCCCAGACCAAAAGTGGTGCCATGTTTCTTGAGTTTTATGGGCTTAGAGATTCCTTGGAGATTCTTGCCGAGCCCTTTGCTAGGTTCGTACCCACTCCAATTCGGTATGCTTTCGATCTTGTTATCCCACTATTTGTCTTTATCAATGGCATTTACCTGTTCGATGTGATGGTAAGTCTCTCCTCCAGGTTCTTTCTCACCTGGATTGATGGAATGGTCTGGCAACTGTATATATGGTTGCTACCGTCGTCGTGAATAATCACTTCCTGGTGGTTCCACTCAAACTTTATTTCCTGATGCAGTGTTGATGCTATGGCCCCAGCAGCATGAATCCATGGTCGTCCCAACATCAGATTGTAAGATGCTGGCACGTATGTCACTTGGAAATCAACATCGAACCAAGTTGGCCCCATTTGCAAAAGTAGACTAATTTCCCCAATAGTGGACCTTTGGGAACCATCGAAGGCTTTCACGTTGATAGCTCCGTCCTTTATCTCGTGTAGTCCCTTGCCCAATTTCTTGAGCATTACCAATGGACAAATGTTTAGACTAGAACCCTCATCGATCAAAATCCTGGTGATGAAGTAGTCTTCGTATTTCACAATGATGTGTAGTGCTTTGTTGTGACCTAACCCTTCAGGTTGTAGCATATCCTCATGAAAAGTAATTTTATGACTTTCTAATACCTGTCCGACCATGTTAGCCATCTCTCCGCCAATGATATTGCTTGGCACGTATGCTTCACTCAGCACCCTCAACAAAGCATTCTTGTGTGCCTCAAAATTTTGTAGCAAAGCAAGGATAGAGATTTGTGCTGGTGGTTTGTTCAATTGGTCGATGACCGAGTATTATCTTTCTCCAAAAACTGTCTGGACCTGTCTCAATGATGGATGACCGATTGGAGGCCTTCTTGCTTGACTCAGCTAGGTGTTCTGGGGTATATACCCCATCAGTTCTCGTCAAACCGTGTGCGAAAACAGTTTTCTCGAACTTAACCTTGCCTTTCCTCCTTGCCTCGTTTGTTTAGTCCCATGGTATAGCCTTCATATGGAATGGTGTCGTGGTTGACATCACCATTGGGATCGGCGTGGCTATCCTTACTCCAAATGGATCATGTGCCTTGGGTGGTAAAATTGCAAATTCAAACGGTATGGGTGCATTTGCTGGAGACACAAATTTGAACTCAATTGGTGTCGGTGTCTTTGCGGATGACGTTGTTTCAAACTCAAGTGGCACAAACATATTTACCTCAGTGTCTCCAGATGGCTGAATCTGGACTACGATTGGATTAAGAGTAACTATTGGCTTCTTTGGGTCATCACCCTCTGCGATCAACCTGATTGATCCCTCGCGATCCCAATCATCCTCTATTTGAATCATGTGAACGCCTCCACCCTTGTGGTTTAGTAGAAGATTATTATGGACATTAGGAGCGGGTTCCTTTGCCATGATAATCTTGTTGTCAATCAAAGCCTGGATCTTGTCCTTCAGAGAACGACATTTGTCGATGGTTTGTCCTTTCATGCCGGAATGGTACACATAGGATTTGTTCGGGTTAACCCACTATGAAGGGTTCTCAGGGGTTGCAGCAGGGATAAGGGTGACATAACCAGCAGCTTTGAGTCTTTCGTACAACTAGTCAATATGTTCAGCAATGGCTGTATATTATTTAGGAGGTCTGCGGTCAAAATTTTGCCGAGGTGTAGGGAAGTTTTGGTGCGTAGGGGTGATTGATAGTGGGATGGTTTAGCATTGAAGGCTTTGTAAACAAGTGCAGGTTGGGAATATCTAAGTGATGCAGGCTGATATGTGGGAGGTGGAGGTGATTGATAAGTGGGTGGTGGAGCTTGGTAAGAGGGTGAGGGTGCTTGGTAGTTTGGAGTAAGCTGATATGTGTGTGGAGGCATTGGGTAGGTTTGGTATTTTATGGGAAATTTGGTTCTCTGTGCCACCATTACGGCTCCTACGTCCCTTTTCTTGGACACACCACCTGACTATATGGCCTTATTTGTAGCTTTCAAGGCCTCGAAGTTCGTAACCATACCACTTTTGATGCCATCTTCATCCTTTCTCCCAGCTTGATAATGTCAGAAAATTTGTGGCTCTCAATCATCATTAGCCTTTCATAATACTGCGGATCCTGAGCCCGAACAAATTTTTTTTTCATTTGTTCCTCCTCTATGGCAGGTCTGACCTTAGCAGCTTCAGACCTCTAACGAGTAGCATACTCGCAAAATGTTGTTGTGGGCTTCTTCTTTAGATTCTAATTATAGAACACATCTGGCGCATTCTCCGTATTGAAACTGAACCTATCCATAAAGTCGTACGCCATGCTTACCAAGCTGACCATTTTTTTGGATCCTGGCTGATTTACCAAGACAAAGTATCTTCTTTCAAGCTCCTCATGAAAAGCTTCATGCAAAT
Source organism: Nicotiana glauca (assembly GCA_026770625.1). Taxonomy (NCBI): domain Eukaryota; kingdom Viridiplantae; phylum Streptophyta; class Magnoliopsida; order Solanales; family Solanaceae; genus Nicotiana; species Nicotiana glauca. Next base: position 145,132 of record MU777753.1, read on the forward strand.
TTTCTCGTCTTTTGCGACTCCAACCAACTTGTCACAGAACATTCTCAAATGGACCCTCGAATCCCCTGTACCATCGAACATTTCGAACTTCGGAGGTTTGAATCCCTTGGGTAGTTAAACATCAGGTTGTTTGCAGAGATTTTCATTGTTCAGGGCCTCAATTCCCTTGCTTCCTTCGATGCCTTGAATCCGGCTAGTTAATTTCTTAAGTTCTTCATCCAGATTTCTGATGGGTGAGTCCTTATCATCAGACTCAGGTGTGCTTGAGATGGGTTGAGTGGAGTGTGGCATGGTCTCCACATAGATATGTGTGTTATAGTGGGTGTGGAAGTGGTCATTTGTGGAGTTCAGGGGTTCTAGATGAGCAGTAGAGTATTGTTTGAAGTATGGCAGGTGTTGCAGTGGTGGTGAGGAGCGGGATTGTTCTATTATTTTGGGATATTCTATGGAGGTGTGGGGTTCTGAGCATTTGGGAAAATAACATCTGGAGTGGTGAGGGAAAATGACAGATTTGCCAGATTCTGAACCTGATTAAGCTCTTATTGGAATTTCAGCAGTTTTTGTTCAAGTTGGGATGCATTCTCTTTGGAAACCTGAATACCATCAGCATGAGTGACCTCTACCCATTCAGTGAAGTTCTCCTTTCCGGCGTTGTTCAAATCTTCCATCTTCCCTTTGTTCTTGTTTTTGACAGGACTAAGAGGAGGAATGGGTGGAGGGCCCCTGGATCTTGTGGAATAATATGATGTTGCCGGAGTGCACAAACTAACCTTTGTGGAGGGGAATAAATAAACAAAAAGTAAAAACAAAAAGGTAACAAGTCAGTGAAGATTATAAGAAAATGTTGCAATATTTAAACACACAGTGTAGAATGTAAGACGCATCCTAATTTTGGGAACCTCTTTGTGCCTAAGGTAGGCCTAGCGACAAATTGATTTGGAGAACTTAGAATGCTAAATGCCTCATTTTATTGATAAAAAGTAGACGAATCCCAAATCAACACTAAATAACAGGAAATAAAAGTCACTAATGGCCATCGGCCCTATTACATTTCATAAAGCAAAAAAGAAAAACTCCTATCTATTTGGTCCCAGAGGGAGCTTCCCCAGATTCGGCATCCTTGGCTCCGTCGAACATATTTCCCAACTCGCGAAGTCCTAGCAACAGGTAGGCTCTGGCTAGATGTCCGCCCTCGCTTCCTTCAGTATTTTGGCAATCCTCAATTCTTTTCAGAAATTTCCTTTCCAGCTCCACTATGTCCCGCTCCAAATATCCCAGTTGCTGGTTGGCACTAACAGCCATGTCTTTCCACTCCTCGATTAGCTTTTGATTGGATTCTTGTATCTCATGGTGCTCGCTTTCGCATTGTCGGATCCTCTTGCGCAGTTGATTGTATTTGACCTGTGCTTCGGCTTTTTCATCTATGATCCTTTGTCCTCGAACGAACCCGGGCTGGCCCAGACCGTTGTGATTATCCTCCAACCAGCCTGAATAGTAGGGAGCAGAACCAGCGTGGTATTTATCTGGCTCAATGGTATCCCTTCCCATGACGATCTTGCAGTGCCACATATGCTTACCTTGGCACTTGTAAGGGCTATCATCATCCTAGAAGTCGGTCCGAAAATGACTCATCTTGTCGATCCTGGGTACAACCTGCTTCCTACCAGCTTGCCTCATGACCCACAGAGGGACGTAAGGATATGTTCCTCTCAGACCGATCAGTATCAGAAACGGTGCATCACTGGATCGGGCGATGAACTCCTCGATAGGGAACCACTAGAACATCCATTGTACTTGGTCCTCAGTTAGATTATCAAACAACTTTTCTTATCCCTTGGCATCTTCCGGCTGAGCAAACATGTTGGACATGTAATTCATCCGCATTGGATGATGGAAGGCTATATGATTATCCCAGTCCCTTCGTTGAATCTCTTAGCGGTATTCACCCCCTTTGAAGATGCTCCGTGAGCTAGAGCTGGAGTAGCAAATTGCAGCCTTCGAAGTGTTTGGCCCCTTGCTGACACTTTTCCAATGCTCGGTATATTTCCGCAATGATCATGGGTACGATGCTAAATGGTTTCCCACCAATTCCCTCCATCAGAGTTTTAGTCACCATAGCCAGCCTGGTATGGATCCCTACTTTCTTAATTGGAAACACTATCATCCCCAGAAAGTAAAACATGAAGACGAAGACCCTTCGGTGAATATGCCCCAATGATGTGATGGAAACTCGTCAGGATAGGTACGGTAGGATTTGCTGTGATCGTACCTCTCGTACAAATAATCAAAAGGGATGTAGGATTCTTTCAAATGCCAGTTCTGGATTCTTCTTCAAACCCATCATTTTGAAGAAGCCCCTGCCCTTGCCGTTTTCAAGCATTAACAAACCCGGAGTTTCCCATGATATACCGGCCAATCCTCCTATTTCTTCTACAAAGGGTGTCATTTTAATGTCCCCAAAGCGGAACACAGACCTCTTACAGTCCCAGAATAAAGTAGCAGCTTCAATGATCTTGTTGTTGGGTTGGATTTCTAGGAGAGAAGGTAGGTTTCCCAAATATTTTCGGACAAGAGTTTGATCACTAGAGTGAAGATCCTCCCACCAGCTTAGCAGTTTTGGGTGGATGTTGGTGACCATGTTGAATCTGGGGACTTCATGCCTCATATTTCTGCAAGACAAATAAGATTAGGCCCTTACCCCCACCAGACTTGACTATTTAACATCAACAATTGGCATAAAATCATTTAGTTCTCCAAATAAATGCACAGAACGTGATGGTGTCCGTTTGGGTTATAGGGAAACCCAGTGGACTTCGGACAAGGCTATCTTAAAGAGTCATTATGTGGACAACATAAGTGACTCGGCTAGGTTTGACCATGATGCATGCACAGTTTAAATAGAGTAAGGTTTCTATGGGGATTTAGACTGGTACCGTTAAGCGGACAACTCAAAGGGGAAAGGCAAGGAACCGTCGACTACACCGTTGATCGATTGGTTTTACCGCAAATATGCCTTTTTGGGATTTAGGGGGTGATAATATCGGAAGAGCGCAACCAGTCATTATAAGCGTTGCTATGGTATTTGTTTGGCACAAGTGGAATATGATGTTGAGCATGATTATGCAACAATTAAAGGTATGTTGTCACGTATTTGCACGTTTAGGAAAGCAGTAAATACAACAATTTCATAATTTAAAGTAGTAGTAAAGTAAAGAAACAAAAGACAATTTAGTTTCGCAATTGAAAAAAGAATTGAATGCTTAAAGGAATTAAACAAGTAATTACACATAAAGAGGTGTAAAGTCACAATAATAGTCTGAAATGGTAAAAGTCTAAAGAATTCCCAGCAGAGTCGCCATGCTGTCGCGCCCCCTTTTTCTCATGAAATCGGGTTTATGACATTTGGAGGGACAACTCGTTCCTTTTGGAAACTTGGTTTGCATTTGAAGAGTCGCCACCTAATGATTAAGGTGCATTAGGACACCAATAGAGATTCAACTCTGAGTTTGATTGAATAACCAGAGATAGGGTTAGGGTTTGAAATTATCCTAAGGAAAAAGTATTAGGCACCCCTCAGGATCCACTAGTGTGGTTCCCGGCCAGACAGTTATTGTGAATTGGGGTGCAATTAACATATAGCAGATAAGGCCCAAATAAGAGGGGGTTTCAATACATAATGGTTTGAAAGTAAGCAAATTTGAAAGAACAATCAAAGAGCTGATTTTTTTAAATAAGGAGCTGCAATGCTAAAAGAATAAAGAATAAAGGAAATGGGGTCCTAGGTTTATTAAAAATATGGATCACCCCACACAGTGTCCGATAATCACTCCTAAATGAGGGGCTACACGTGACATTATCGCATGGTCATCATATCCATAATTACCCTTCCCACCCCGTTAAGGTATTTAAAGTGCGAATTGGTCTCGATTACTTATTGCATGCTATTACCCGTCCCATTCCTATCAGTTCCGGAGGAACTTAGGACTATTAATCCTAAAAGGGAGGGATATTACGCTTATATGAAGTTTTGAAGGTAAAAATTCTAAGGCGACATACAAACACATACTGCATCTTTGGGGAAGTATATAAACAAACAAAGGCTCATATACACCTCATTGAACAAAAAAGCATATAACTAGCATGACTTACACATACTTTTTAGGTCTGATTAAAAATACTAAAGACGAGGGTGTTTAAATATTGAGGTCGATTAGTTTATTACATAACTCAGATAAGAAGTCCGAATCAGGCCTGCATGTTGGTTGTAACGATTAACAGAAGCAGATTACATTTACAATTATTACTCTAAGGCTTGCCTAAATGTTTAGACGGGGATCCTATAGACATGATATCTACTGAGTTCAGAAGGTGATGAGATAGTAAAAACTCAAAACGAATTGTTTGAGATCCTATAGGCATGCTTGCTAAACCTTGTTAAGTAAGGGAATTAGATTCTTAAAAGAGATGCAGAGTGTACAAAATTTTAAAAAAAATTAAACTCGTTATAGGTTCAGTAGGTGATACTATCTACTATTACTAATTTTAGTTCCTAGGAGCATGATATCTAACATTGACTATGAATAAAAACGAATCAGATTTATTTAGAAACCCCTATAGGAATTATTTCTATATGTAGTTTGAATATGCAGAATTTAAACATCCTATAGGCATGGTTTCTAGGTGAAGTTTGAATATGTAGAATTTAAAAGTACCCGATATGCATGTTTTCTAAATGAAGTTTGAATATGCATAATTTAAAACACCCTATAGGCATGTGTATTACCCTCGCATGCGTAATTAACCAACCCTTTTCACTAGCCAGCCCCAAACGTTTATTACAACTTATTTCAAACCCGAATAATAAATTACATCAGAAAAGTACAAAGAAAAGTACAACCAGAGGAATCTTGATTCTTGACTTCCTCTCTGAGTTATGAGATAAACCAACTCAAAGACCATTGATCCAAAGCCTTTCTTCAGACTTAAGTGTGTCAGAGTTCCCTAAGGTCCTCAATAGGACCCCGAGCAGTGCTCAACCTAAGTTTCATAACCAGAATAGAGACAAGTGCAGTGTAGAAATGCCAGCCCTCATGTGTCCAAGTTCAGAGGGAGCTCATAGGTCCCAAGACAAGGCTCACATGAGGGGGGGGAAGAACTTAAGTCTAAGAGGTGAGTGAAAGTGCATGAACAGAGCATTAAGAAATAAGGAAATAAAGAAGAGAAAAGAGGTGTTGGGAAACAGCCATTAGCACTCCAAACAAGTTAATAATTTTACACCAAAGGGGTCAGTGGTTTGGGAATCCATTGCGAGGAGCCTATATACTTAGGCATAAGTTAATTCTGGGCATGCACAATAATAAGAAGTACTGACATGCCTGTGAATCAACCAGAACACACAACACATAAGGGAACATGGAGGTTATGATCCTAGAAGGACCAAGTTTGGGTCATGGAAAGCAATGTTCAATACTGCCATGCCCCATACCAAACATAGATACCAAATATATTGGGGATGGGGATTTAAGGCTCACAAAAACATTAATTTTGAGCAAAAAAGGCAGAATACAACATGTTTAATGATGGAACTGAGTTAAATACAAACAAGAGGCCAACATGAATGACACAAATAGTAAGGAAATACGTTGTTGTTGATGCTAAAAATTAGTTAGAACATACCAGTTTAAAGAAGCAAAGTGCAGCAAAGAAAGGTAGCAGAACTTCGAAATATTGTTTTGGCTTTCAGCCAGCTAAATACGCCACAGTACAAGTAGTAAAGCAGGGAGAGAGTGTTTTGAGTGTAAGTATGAGTTCAAAAAAGTGCTCGTGTCTTTGTGCTAATGAAAGAGCAATGTACTTATAGTTTGAAAACAAGTTGAAAATAAGGCAAGAATCATAGTTTAGCAGTAATTATGGAACTATGTACTAATTAAAAATAAAATTAGTATAAGTACTTCCTTTAATTAAGGAGTTAAATTTAAACGGTAATGGGCAGAAAATATTTAAGAAAAGAAATCAAGTAGAGCATCATGTGCATAATAGGTAATTAGGGGTAAGTACATAGAGGTTCAATTAAGGGAATAATAACTAATGAAGAATCTTTGAAATACTCAAATAACCCAAATAAGGTAAGAAAACAAAATAAAGTTGCAGAATATGTGGATAATCGAAAATCAGCACATAGTAAATTAGGGAATCATGGATTTCGAAATTACTGATTTAAGGAGAGTACCGTGTATTCCCATGAATAAGCAAATAAACCAAGTTAAAAATAGGAGAATCAAAAGTATAAAGGGAAGTTTTCAAATCAAGCCAAGAAATAATGAAATCAGTAAGGCGAAACAAGGAAAGAATCAATTACTTAAGACACGAGTGCAATCAGAATTACACAAGGAGTTGTTTCAAATCAGTCCAAAATTGAAGGTCATTTTAGAGGGGAATTCAACATATAAATAGAGTGCATAAACATTAGGCATGCGAGGCCAAATTATGGTAAAGAAAAGCAGCATGAAATAACAATCACATAGTCATGAGACAGTAAACTATCAAAACATAGTATTCACATAGGTCAACTTCATTAACTTAGTAATAGAGAAAACAGAGAGTATCAAAAGCATGCAAAGGGTCAAATAAAAAAGGCCTTTTGAAAAGAATAGTTGAGTTCAATGGTATCATGAAGCCAAAAATCACTTTAAGAAACACATGCTGAAACAAAAAGGATTTCAAATCTAGTCGAGCAACTTCAAACTGGTGAAACAGCTTCAACAACTCGAATAGGCCCTAAAGGAATTAGGGTTTTGAAACAATCGAATTCAGAGATGGTGAACAAGTAAATCACACAGCAAATAGTCTCAGAACTCGAATGAACCCAAAATTTTAGGGTTTTCAACACCAATCGAGCCTAGAGATGAAAAATAAATAAATCGAACAAATACTAACAATAATAGATTCAGAAACCTCGAAAGGAATTAAGGCCCTTAACAAGAAAACTCAAGTAGATGAATGACATAAGGAAACACAGCAAAACATGTCAAATAACTTAACAAAAAACTTAATCGGATAAGATAAGGGTTTTTGAAGAAACTTTTAGAAAACCATTTAGAAGTTTAGAGCAAACACAGATCTAAAAGAAATCGAAAGAACCTTAAAGGTTAGGGTTCCGAAAGAACCCCAAACTGTGAGAAAGGCTTTGAAGACCATCGATCTAAGCAGGAGAGTCAAGAATTAGACTCGAATAGCCATGGCTGGCTAGAGAAAGGCCAGAGATGATCGGAGAACAGCCATAAATTGAAATCGACCCAGGTCTGAACCAAGTTCTTTCACGATCTGGCCTTGAAACCATAATAATCGGGAACGTAGGAGCCATGTGAGGTGGATATTGGTCTCCGATGACCTTGGAAGCCATGGATTAGGGAGGATTTATGGTTGTAGTAGAGGGCGGCAGCTAGGGTTGGAGAGGGTCTGAGAAAGGATTGAGAGAGAAGGGGATTTAAAGGTGGTAGAGTGTGTGAAATGATTAGGGTTGCGGGGTATTTTGAAATTAAAAAAGGAAAGGATGGTTGTCCGTTGATCTGAATGATCATCAGGCTAGATTAAAATAGGCGAATGGGGCGGGTTATGGAGATGGGTTTGGTTCAGATTAAATAGGGATTGGGTCAGGGTAATTGGGCCTCATATTGGGTTTAATTGGGGTGCCCGATTAGGCTAAAATTGAAATAAAAATGGGCTAATATTTAAATAGCCACTTTTCCCTATTTGATTTATAAAAATAGTAAAATAATTTTGGAAATAAATTAAAGGTACTAAGATGATTAATAAAACATAATTATCAAATTAAAAATACTGGGCCTGCTTTTTATAGACATAAACGTAATTAAATCTAAAAGAGGATAATATTGCAATTAGATGCAATTTAGCCTTAAAAATACTAAATAGATTTGTAAAATATGAAAAAATTATATTTATTATATTTTAGCATAAATATGAGAATTCGATAAATGGATCGTAAAAAAATGATATTTTGAAATAATTATTGGGTTTCTCTGAATAAAATAAGGCAATAAATTGATTGAAAAATCTTTAAAAATTATGGAAAAACAATAAAACATTTGTACATACTTATATATGCATACACATACTATTTTGAAAGTATTTTTTCTATTAAAAATATGAAGGGAAAAACTGGGTATCAATACTTATGATGCACCTCCATAATCTAGTGTGCCTTCTACACGGGGTGCTATCAGCGGTCAGTCCAGCAGACCTGGACCGAGCCAATCACAGCCGCTGCATCCTCCTAGATCTTTTTTGGAGTGTTGCGACATACGCAATATGGTGAGCGATTTCCCTAGACTCAGGAGGGGTGCACCTCTACAGACTTCTCAGCCACAGCGTGCTCCACCAGGTCCTTAGTCTATGATTACAGCACCAGCTGCCACCCCACCTTCTTAGCTAGCCTGAGGTGGAGTCAGGGGAGTGGGAGGCCAGGCCAGATACTATGCCCTTCCTGCTCGCATAGAGGTTGTTTCTTCAGTTCTGTCAGTACAGGTATTGTTCTAGTCTGTCATAGAGATGCATCGATTTTATTCGATCCAGGCTCCATTAATTCTTTTGTGTCATCTTATTTTGCCCTGCATTTAGGCATATCTCGGGATTCTTTGAGTTTCCATGTTTATGTGTCTACTCCTATGGGAGATTCTCTTGTTGTGGATCGCGTGTATGGGCCGTGTTTGATTACTCTTAGTGGTTTCGAGACCAGAGCCGATTTATTATTGCTCAGCATAGTAGATTTTGATGTTATCGTGGGCATTTATCTTGGGCATGGACTTCCATTTTTCTATTTTTGATTGTCATGCCAAAACGCTGGCTATGATAGGTTTACACTGCTAGCATGATTATTTCAATTCTTAAGCTCACCAAATGGTTGCAAAGGGGTGTGACGCATATCTAGCCTATGTGAGAGATGTCAGTATTGATACCCCTACAGTTGATTCAGTCCCAGCAGTCAGGGATTTCCCGGATGTGTTTCGAGTTGATCTTCCCGGTATGCCGCCCGATAGATATATTGATTTTGGCATTGATTTGTTGTCGGGCACTCAGCCCATCTTTATTCCTCCTTACCGTATGGCCCCTCTTGAGTTGAAGTAACAGTTACAGGTATTGCTTGATAATGGTTTTATTTAGCCTAGTGTATCACCTTGGGGTGATGTTGTCTTGTTTGTGAAGAAAAAGGATGGTTCTATGCGTATGTGCATTGATTATCGCCAGTTGAACAAGGTTACAGTGAAGAATCGATGTTTTTTGCCTCGTATTGATGACCTATTTGATCAGTTACAGGGTGCCCGAGTGTTTTCCAAGATTGACTTGCATTCAGGTTGTCATAAGTTGCAGATTTGGGAGCCAGATATCCCGAAGAGTGATTTTAGGACTCGGTATGGTCATTACGAGTTCCTTGTTATGTCATTTGGGCTGACCAATGCCCCAACAACGTTTATGAATTTGATGCACAGTGTATTCTGACCTTATTTTGACTTGTTCATAATTATCTTTATTGATGATATTCTGGTGTACTCCCGAGGTTGGGAAGATCATGAGCAGCACCTAAGGACAGTGCTTCAGACCTTAAGACAAAAGAAATTATATGCAAAGTTCTAAAAATGTGAGCTCTGGTTAGATTCTGTGGCATTATTAGATCATGTGGTTTCAAGTTAAGGGATCAAGGTGGATCCGAAGAAAGTGAAAGCAGTGCAGATTTGGCCCAGACCATCCTGAGCTACAGAGATCTGAGTTTTCTTGGCTTAGCAGGTTATTACTGTCAATTTGTTGATGGATTTTCATTTATTGCAACACCTATGACTAGGCTGACCTAGAAGGGTGCTCCGTTCAGGTAGATGGAAGAGTATGAGGAGACCTTTCAAAAGCTCAAGACAGCTTTGACTACAACCTCAGTATTGGTATTGCCTTCAGGTTCAGGGTCTTATACAGTTTATTTTGATGCGTCGCGAGTTGGCCTCAGCACGATCTTGATGCAAGACCGTAGGGTGATTGCCTACGAGTCCAGACAGTAGAAGGTGTATGAAAAGAACTATCATATCAACGACCTTGAGTTAGCTGCTATTGTTCATGCCCTAAAGATTTGGAGGCACTATTTGTACGGTGTCCCTTGTGAGGTCTACACTGATCACCAGAGTTTGGAGATCTGTTCAAGCAGGAGGTGGTTAGAGGTGCTTAAGGATTATTATATCACCATTTTTTACCAACTGGGGAAGGCCAATGTGGTGGGCAATATGGGCAGAGAGTTTGGGTAGTTTAGCTTATCTACCAGCAACAGAGAGGCCCATGACATTGGATGTTCAGGCCTTAGCAATGCAGTTTGTGAGATTGGATATTTCTGAGCCTAGTCGAGTATTGGCTTGTATAGTCTCTAGGTTTTCTCTTTGTGATCGTATCAGGGAACTTCAGTATCATGACCCCTATCTGTTTGTCCTTAGGGATACGGTCCAGTACAGTGATGCCAATGAGGCCACTATTTGGGATGCTAGTGCATTGAGGATGCAAGGCAGGATTTGTGTGCCTAATGTAAATGGTTCGCGTGATTTTATTCTTCAGGAGGCTCATAGCTCGCGGTACTCTATTCATCCAGGTACCGTGAAGATATATCACGACTTGAGGCAACATTATTGGTGGTGTAGAATGAAGAAGGATATAGTGGAGTATGTTGCTCGGTGTCTAAATTGCCGCTAGGTGAAGTATGAGTATCAACGACTGTGTGGGTTGCCTCAGAAGTTATAGATTCCGGAGTGGAAATGGGAGCGGATCACTTTTGATTTAGTTGTTGGGCTCCAACGGACTCAGCAGAAGTTTGATACAGTTTGGGTGATGGTGGATAGGCTGACCAAGTCAGCTCATTTCCTTCCTTTGATGACTACCTAATCTTCCGAACAGCTGACTCGAGTTTATATCCTTGAATTGTCAGACTCCATGGTGTGCCAGCATCTATCATCTCTGATTGAGGCACACAGTTTACATCACAGTTCTGGAGAGCCATACAGGTTGGGTACTCGGGTGGAGTTGAGCATGGCATTTCACCCTCAGACAAACGGGCAGTCAGAGCGCACTATTCACATTATTGAGGATATGCTCTGTGCATGTGTGATGGAGTTTGGAGGTTCTTGGGATCAGTCCTTACCACTTGCAGAGTTTTCCTACAAGAACAATTATCAGTCCAACATTCAGATGGTACCGTATGAGGCTCTATATGGTAGACGGTGTCGGTCCCCAGTGGATTGGTTCGAGCTGGGCAAGGCTAGAATTTTTGGGCACAGACCATGTTCAGGACCCTTTGGAGAAGGTTAAGGTGACTCGGGATAGACTTCGCATAGCCCACTCTAGACAGAACAGTTATGCGGATTGAAAAGTTAGTGATTTTTCTTTTATGGTTGGAGAGTGGGTCTTGCTTTAGGTTTTGCCTATGAAGGGCGTTATGAGGTTCGAAAAGAGGGGCAAGTTGAGCCCAAGGTTTATTTGACCCTTTGAGGTGTTGCGACATGTTGGGGAGGTTGCTTATGAGCTTGCCTTACCTCCCACCCTAGTAGGAGTTCATTTGGTATTTTATGTTTCAATCCATCTCACGTGTTGTATTTCAGTTCAGTCCAGTTGGACAAGGATCTATCCTACGTTGAGGAGTTATTGGCTATTGTGGACAGGCAGGTTCGAAAGCTGAGGTCCAAGAAGATTGCATAAGTGAAGGTTCAGTGGCGGGGTCCGCCGTTCCAGGAGGGTGACTTGGGAGACTGAGCACGATATGCGCAGCCGTTACCCTCATCTTTTCACCACTTCGGGTATGTCTCTATGCTCGTTCGAGGACGAACTAATGTTTTAAGAGGGGGAGGATGTAACGACCCGGCCGGTCGTTTTGAGAGTTAGAGCCCCGATACCTTATTAACTACTTCCCCAGTATCTAAGTTAGAGCCCCGATACCTTATTAACTGCTTGCCCAGTATCTATTTCTGGTATTGTGACTTGCTGGGAGGGTTCCTTTTGAGATTTGGAGTGTTTTGGGACACTTAATCTCTAAATGGGAGCTTATGACTTAAAATTTGGATCGTCATTGGAACAGTATGAAGACGGCTCCGGAATTGAATTCCATCAATTTCGTTAGCCCGTTGGGTGATTTTGGGAGTAGGGACGTGTTCAGATTGTGTTTTTGAGGCCCGTAGCTCATTTAGGCTTGAAATAGCAAAAGTTGTATTTTTTGAGTTTCGGGCCATAGTGGAATTTTTGATATCGGGGTTGGAATCTAATTTCCGAAGTTGGAGTTGGTCTGTAGTGTTAAACATGACTTGTGTGCAAAACATGGGGTCATTCGGATGTGTTTTGGTTGGTTTCGGCATCGGTTGTAGAATTTTAAAGTTTCAAGTTTTTAAAGTTTAGATTGGAGGGTGAGTCATAATTTTAGCGTATTTGATGTGATTTGAGGGCTCGACTAAGTTTGTATGGTGTTTTAGGATTGGTTAGTATGTTGGGTTGAGGTCCCGAGGGCCTCGGGTGTGTTTCAGATGCTCAACGGGTCATTTTGGGACTTAGAAGGATGGCACATTTTGCTGGTTTTTCTGTTGCAGACGTTTGTCTTTTGCGTTCGCGAAGTGAAGCTTGCGTTCCGAAGAAGAGATGGGTCAGGAAGGGAAATTTTTCTTTGCATTCTTGAAGGGGATATCACGTTCGGGAAGGCTGGTCAGTGGAAGCATCGCGAACACGAGGAGCTAAGCGCGTTCGTGAAGAGGAAAGGTGGAACAAGTGCGACCTCAAGAATTTACTATTCGCGTTCGCGAATAAGAGGTCGCGTTCGTGAATGTCCTAGCAGCTGAAGCTACACATTTGTGAGAAGGAACTCGCGTTCGCGAAAGAGGAAAAATGAGCAATGGACTTTTGTTCTATGCGAACACGAGGTGGTGGTCGCGTTTGAGATGAATGGCGTAATTGGGCAGATTTAAAGTTCAAAAAATGAGGGTTTGAGTTGATAACACAAAATTTTATTGAGAGCTCGGTAGGAGGAGAAATTTGGAGAATTTTTTGGAGGAAATTATTGGGTAATGATTTCTAACTCCTTTTTGATTATATCCCATCAATCTATGCTTGATTTCATCATTTAATTTCGGATTTGGGGTGAAAATTGGGAAAATTTGAGAAAAGTTCATAGGCCGAGTTTTGGAGTTTTGGTCGAAATTTTGGTATCGGATTTGAGTGAATTTGGTTTGGTTAGACTCGTGAGTTAATGGGTATTCATAATTTATGACTTTTACCCAATTACGAGACGTGAGCCCAATGAGGCTTTTTGGGCGATTTTTCCACTTTCTTGCCTTAGCTTAATTTTAGTAGCTAGATTAATTTCCCATAGTTTTATTTATGTTATGTCATGGTTTTTGGCTATATTTGGGCCATTCAAAGCCGGATATTTGCAGAAAGAGCATTGATTCGGATTGATTTGAGCTTGGTTCGAGGTAAGTGGATTGCCTATCCTTGTGTGGGGGCACTCCCCTTAGGATTTGGTATTGTTTGATATATGAGTGTCGGCGTGAGGTGACGAGTACATACACAGGATATTTGTTGCAAAACTCCGTTTTACACCAAGTCATAACCTGTTTTCTCCTAGTTTAAACTACACTATATGTAACTATCCTGTTTAGATTAGAAAAGCATGCCTACGAGTTTTAACTACCGATTTGAATTATGTGCAGCATGTTTAGTGAAATTACCTTCTTCTTTGATTTGAACTTAGTCTAAACTGCAGTTTTCTTGCTATAACTATTGTGTATATTGGTTGAGCTACATATTTACTTTGGGACTACAAAACGGTATTCCGGGAGTCTCACAGCACTGCATATTTACTTTGGAACTACGGAACGGTATTTCAGGAGATCCCCCTGCATATTTACGTTTGGAACTACGGGACGGTATCCCGGGAGATTCCCTTGTTGCTATTACATTGTTCTGAGTTGCTGGCTTCTATTGAGCTCTGCTCCTGTTAGATTTTCGTATTTTTTTTACTGTAATATTTCTTTCTGTTGTATTTCAATATATTTATAACAGTAGGGCCCTGACCTGATCTTGTCACTACTCGACCGAGGTTAGGCTTGACATTTATTGGGTACCGTTTTAGTGTACTCATGCCCTTTCCTGCACATGTTATTCGTGTGCAAATCCAGGTTCAGTGTACCAGCCTCATCACCAATTGCACTCACTGCTGCTTGTTAGAGACGTCAAGGTAAATCTACCCGCGCCTGCAGATCCTCGAGGTCCGCCTCTAGCCCATTATATTCATTTCTCTTTCTTTCTTTAGAGATGATGTATAAAGCGGTTAGAACATCTTAGTAGCTTGTGACTTGCAAGTTTCAGGGTTTAGGGTATTGTTCGGTACTTTACTGAAATGATAAGTGTATATGCCGAGTGGCATTTAGTTGCTTATTAGATAATTGCACTGTCAGTAGTTAATATTCATGTTTTTGTTTCATTTCCTCAATATTTTAGGCTTACTTAGTTGAAAAGACTAGGTGCCGTCATGACAGTTCATGGACGGAGAAATTGGGTCGTGGCAAGTTGGTATCAGAGCTCTACATTCATAGGAGTCGTGAGTCACAAGCCAATTTATTAGAGTCTCGCGGATCGGTACAGAGACGTCTGTACTTATCTTCGGGAGGCTATGGAACTGTTAGGAAAATTCCACTTAATTTGATTCCTTATCGTGCGAGATTATTGACTTTGAAATTCTAAACTTCTTTCTTTTATTCTCTTACAGATAGTGAGGACACGTGCTATCGGAGATGAACATGCACCTGCGTCCCCTACTGGAGCAGCTCGAGGCCGGGGCTGGGGTACTGCAGAGGAGCGACCAGTAGCTCCAACCGGAGTACAGGTTCCTGATACACCTACTACTACTCCAGCTCTCCAAGAAACCCTTGCACAATTCATGAGCATGTATAGCACCCTAGCTAAAGCACGGTTGATTCTCCTTGCTGCAGCTGCATCTCGGGGGAGGGGGGAGGGGGGGAGGGAGCACAGACTCCCGCCGCCCGCAATCCAAAATAGTAGGTTCAGATTGATCAGATCCCGGAGGTTATACCGGTACTTCCTGTAGACCAGTTCAACCCGAGGGTAGGGCAACAACTTCAGAGGAGGAGCAGCGAAGGCTTGAGAGGTACAAAAAGTACAAACCTCCTAAATTCAGCGGTCTAGCATCAGAGGATGCTCAAAGATTTCTGGAGGAGTGCCACCGCATCCTCCGCACTATGAGCATAGCATAGTCGAGTGGTGTTCCTTTCACTACCTTTCAGCTTCGAGGAGCAGCCTATTAGTGGTGGCGTACTTATGAGTTGGAAAGTCTGGCTGAGGTAGCTTCCCTTCCATGGACTCAGTTCTGTGACATGTTTCTAAGAGAGTATGTCCCTCAGAGCCTCAGGGAAGCATGGTGCACGGAGTTTGAGGAGTTGTGCCAGGGTATTATGAATGTTTCAGAGTATGCATTCCGTTTCACTGACATGGCTAGGCATAAACCGGCCTTGGTTTCTATAGTTCGAGCGAGGATACGTCGGTTTATTGAGGACTCACTTCCAGCATTAGGACTAACATGGCATGGTAGCTTGAGATGGATATCTCGTATCAGCGGGTGGTGACTATTGCTAGGAGAGTAGAGGGCATGCTTGCTCGGGATAGGGAGGAGACAGAGGCCAAAAGGTCTCGAGAATTGGACTATTATTTTGGTGTCCATGCCCAGATACAGTTCGTCATGGTAGGGTTTATTTGAGTCGCCCCGTTCATTCAGCTCTTCCATCCGCCAGTGGTATTCCAGCTCCTCCTAGACCTCAGGAGCCTTATTATGTGTCACGACCCAAACCGATGGGCCGTGACGGTCACCCGGTACCTTACTCAACTGAATACCAACATAGCATATCTTTTTATGTCATACAATCATAGATAACTGATACGGAAGGCAACCGTGAGATAAGCAGAATACAACATATGATACCAACTTATACATAAGACATGCAGGCCAATAAGGCCAAAATAATCACTCGTACATTGAACATAGGCCGACAAGGCCATATTATCTTTATGTACATGACATCTGTCTACAAGCCTATAAAAATACATAATTTTTATAAAGGTCGGGATGGAGTCCTGCCATGCCAAACAATACACATCTAAATCATACTAACCAAACAAGCAACTCCGAAGCAAATAGAGCGCACCAACATATTCCTCTGAGCTGATAGCCTAATTGGAGGGCTCTCGACCTATCTATCGGGACCTGCGGGCATAAAGCGCAGTATTCCCAAGCAAAAGGGATGTCAGTACAAATAATATACTGAGTATGTAATGAATGAAAATCAGTAAATAATAGACATTTGTGAAACATGGAGTAAAAGACTCAGCATGTACGTTTGCATAGCTTTGTGAATCCTTTCATTTATATAATATCATCCATATTCATATAAATGTCATACCATGGATGGGTATATGTGTTCATAACATCATCAAGCCTGGGCATCCCATCATAACATCTCGGCCACTGTGGGCAAATCATCAATGTATACCAGCTGATCATGTGGTGTTGCGTATATAATGCCGTAACATTTTCCCATATCCCATATTCATATATATATATATATATATATATATATATATATATATATATATATAACACCATCTGATCATGGGTCAATGTACATGAATGCAATGCATGAGAACTACGTCAATAAATCTCTTGGAATGTCATAAGATCTTTATGCCTTTGATTAATATAAGGAAATAAACCTTTTTCAACTTACATATTTTTCTGAGACCCATGAAAAGATGATAAAATAATAGGAGACATGGAAATTCAGGAACATAGGCACCCCTAATACTTCTAAGAATAGAGCCATTTAAGGAAGTTGTGCATTTGCTCATTTCGTTTGTTTCTTATGGATCATGCCAAAAGAAAGAAAAGATAGCCTTAACATACTGAACCAATTCTCTTGACAATCCCTCTAATACGCGTCTTTTGTGATAAAATATGTAATGGCGAATCGAAGTAGGGAAAAATCCGTATGATATTCTTGAGAAACATTATGTCGGACTCCCTTAGAAATACAAATCCCGTTGCTATTACGTAGTATAACTTCGTATGAAATTTTATTGTAGCAAATCACGTTTCCATTTAATCCTTGTAAAGAATTCACATGAATTCTTTCTTTGATACGTTGCTTTGATCCTTGTAAAGAAACCCATATTCAAGAATCCACGTGAATTCTTTTCTTTTGATACGTTACTTTGCTGGTGAAAGTCTCCGAGGTATATTACTACTAAAGAAGCCAACTCAAAGTATTTATCCAAAGAGCTTTTCACGTGTAAGCAGGCTTTGATGTGTCTTATGACTCATCATTCATATGGGTGCCACTTTGGCTTAGCTTAATGCCAAGTGGCAGCCCCAACATGCTCCTTATCCAATTAATCATAATTATTTCCACCATTAATCAATTATCTGCATAATTAAGAATTATTACAAATTACATATATACTATTCACTTTTAATACACCTTATACACCTTACTATCATGGTACTAGTTCATAAATACGGGGTATTATAGCTTATATAGTATTTTACCCCAAAATGTCAAATTTCCACGAAATTTATTTTTTTTGATTCACTCACCCTCTCACTTCCATGAATTTACATATCACTTGTTTGAAATAGTACAATACTTATAATCTCACAATAATCTCATTCCCGAAATTATATTGATTAACTTACGACGAAACGTTATCGTACGAAAATGCGGAATGTAACATCATTCTCCCCTTTGGAACATTCGTCCTCAAATGTTGACTGATGCACTTATCATTCTCATAACCCATAGCTCTTGTGAACACTTTAATACTCTTCTATCCATGTCGGCAACTATTCTTTGAATAAATACTAAGTCTAGGGTATCCCCCCTATAGTCCTCTTTCTCATACTATGACTTGTGGTCGAAATTTTTCCAATCTCATAACTGTTGCTACCTCTTGTAATGCAGTCTGTATGACTCTGACTTTGTAAGTGTGCTTATGTGACTCTTCTCTCCTTTTCCCTCCAGCTTTTAGCCAATCTCTAGGCCTCATTTTGTAAACATATACAGAGCTTGACAAGATGTCCCTCTGGCATCTATAGGTATACTTGAAGTTCTTTGCTCGGTACTTTTTTTTTAAACTTACGAATATTGTTATATCTTATTTCATAGATCCACTTATCCATTTGTATGACTTTACTGCATCTAGGTAGGTCATACTATACCAAAACTCTTACTTTGATTTATCGTTATTGAGATCTATTACCGAACTCCAGGTTACTTGTATGTATAAATCTAAGTCCTTTATTGCTTCCTCATTATTTGTTCCTCTTAAGAATGACAACCTAATCTCACCTCATACTTTGTGACTTGTGTCCATCCATTATTGATTCACCTCAAAATTGATCTATCATCTACCACTGCTAACTTGATCGTTTATGTAACATTGTCGCTAGGGCTCTCATCTCATTGGGGACATCTGGAGCAACTAGATTGATCCATCTAGGGGCAATACTATACTTCCATAACGGTATTTCATAGTATCCCAATGTGATTTACCTTACGTGGGTATTTTAATCCCGTACAATTCGTGAAATCCCCTTCAAGTCATTACTCAATCGAAGGCCCAAACGTCATTCTTTATCCATCACAATTACACCCTCATTCTACTACCAGGCAGTATTCTATTTCTTCTAAATGACATTAATATTAGACTCATTTGAGTTCATTCAGGTTATACTATGCTTTGTATAACTTAGAGAAATCATTAGCTCTTCTTGTTTTCATGGGCTTAATCGTGAGGACTTATCCATTCTCGTCATCTTCTCACTCGCCATTGCTTATCCTTATTACTGACTTCCAAAAACCTAGTCGCTTTACCATACTTTAGTTTGACACTTACACATATCCATTTATACTACTCGTAACCTCCCTTAAACTTGCTTGTACCATAGATTTCCTTATGTTATTTCTGGAACATCGAGTGAGACATCGCATTGTCTCAAACTCTTCTTTACTCTTGTAATTTAGACCTCTCGATACCTAGAACCCATAGGCTGGAAAATACGCCACCAACGACACTGCTATCATTCTTGGATACTAAATCCTGGTACTTCTAGCCTTTTGTCCGAAGTATGGGCATTTCACAACCTTCTGCATTTGAGTATCTCATACGTTGTTCACCTCTACCTTACTTACCTCAAAAATCTTACATCACATCTTCTATCTCGTTCATAACCTCCCTTCCATATAGGTATGATTCACATCCACAACTTGAAGCTCTATTATAATACTCGCACCTCCTTACACAATCTAGTGAGAGCTTCATACTGACTTCTTATGAGGTTGGTACCATTCTAACTGGCTTTATCGTAGAGTCATTATAGAATATAGTCGTTGTACTCTCTTGTACCTCTAATATTAAGAGTGATTCTGCAATGTTCTTAATATGATTTCTATAATTGTCTTGGGCCAATAATCAGACTCATGATTCACTTGGTTGATGTAACTCGTTAGTTTTCTCTTCCTTCTGATCAGCCTTTATATAGGCTTAAGCTATCTTCTGATCTGCGGCTCATGGAATTTAGTTATTACTTTAACATTTCATGGATGCTATGAAAAACAATGATACAATCCTTTGTCTATGATCTGGACCCAATTCCTTCTTTTAACTCATACCGGAGTCTTTTACGGCTGATCATTAATCAAATAATTCATTTCGTGCCATTTCAACTTTTTTCAAATCTAAGCAATTGCCTTTCCTGGTCTTTTTGCCCCCTTGTTGCGTGCATACTTAGCTTATCTGAGTTCTCACACGTGCCAAAATTTTTGTGCAACTCATATGGTCTCGAATATTGCTTTTGATTTTACTCCCTGCTTATTAACCATGGTAGGTACAACTTTTTTTTGGAGTGCATACAATTTTATAGTGAGACTGTTGTTACACATGCATTTCCTCCTTTGGCTACTGAACTTAGGTTGAAGCCTTCTTCCTTACTTCCTCAACTAGTATTTCATTGTAGCATTTAGGGAGGATCCTTTGACTCTTGTAAAATCGTGAGCTTATTATATTGTATACTCAACAGACCTTTTGATGTCCTTCCTTGCCTATAATTATCCGTAGTTACTTACTTCCACCCTGTGACGACCCGGCCAGATGTATCATGAGTTACCACCTCGTTTCCCCCATTTCTTGCTTCCTTATGTTTCATTATAGGAGTCTTGGGTGAATGAGTTGAATTGGATTGGTTTTAGATGGAAATGAGACACTAAGTCTCTTAAAGGAAGACTTGTTTTGGAAAAGTCAACCAGATGTTGACTATCGAGTTAGAGAGTTCGGATGTAATTTCTGGTGATTTGGTTAGCTTCGGGGCATGAATTGTGACTTAGGAGTGTGATCGGAATTGATTTTGGAGGTCCGGTGTAGAATTAGCCTTCAGTTGGTGAAGTTAGTATCTTGCCGAATTCCGGTTGATAGGTGAGATTTTGATCCGAGGGTCAGAATGGGATTCCGAGAGTTGCTACAGCTTCGTTAGGTGATTTTGGATGTGTGTGAAAAATTTTAGATCATTCGTAGGTGTTTTGGTCGGGTTTTTGATCGAATGCGTGTTTCGGAAGTTTTAGAAGAACTTAGGCTTGAATTCGATGTAATTTGATGGTTTTGGTGTTGTTTGAGGTATTTTGATAATTGGAACAAGTTTGGATGATGATTTAGGATATGTTGTTGTTTTTGGTTGAGGTCCCGGGGGCCTCGAGTGAGTTTCGGGGTGGTTTCGGATCATTTTGGAGAAGTTTGATATTGTTGGTTCTGGTGTGGCACTGGTCATTCGCAAATGCGAAGTTTTGTCGGGAATTGCGAAAACACTGTTCATCCGCAAATGCGAAGTTTTGTCAGGAATTGCAAAAACACTATTCATCCACAAATGCGAAGTTTTGTCAGGAATTGCGAAAATACTGTTCATCCGCAAATGCTAAGTTTTGTCGGGAATTGCGAAAACACTGTTCATCTGCAAATGCGAAGCTTTTGTTCGAAATTGCAAAAACACTGTAGCAGGGCAGAATGTTAAGTTCCATTTTTGGCAATTTAGAGCTCGGTTAAGGCGATTTTTCGAGATATTTTCGGAGAGAACAACGGGGTAAGTATTCTTAACTCAATTTTTGTTAGAATACTCAAATCTATTACAAGTTTTGGCATTAAATCCGTGAATTTAGTGGGAAAAGTTTAGAAACCCTCTCGGATAGATTTGAGGATTTAAGGGTCGAAATGTTATGGGAATTGGATAATTTTGGTATGGTTAGACTCGTGGGGGAATAAGGAACACGTTGATGTGAAAATTTCTGAATTTCGAGACGTGGGCCCAGGGCTCAGGTTTGCCAATTTCATGAATTTCGATATTTTTCGAGTCTTTTCGATTGGGTTATGTTCCCTTAGCCTATTGTAACGTCTTCGTTGTGATTTTGGATAGATTTGACGTGCGTGGAGGCCGAATTGAGGGGCAAAGGCATCGCGAGCTAGAGATTTCGCCGGTTCGAGGTGAGTAATGATGTTAAATGATTTACTGAAGGTTTGAAACCCCAGATTGCACATCGTAGTGCTATGTTGAGGTGACTTGCACGCCGGATAGCGAGCGTGGGGTAGAGCACCGTTGGGGATTGTGACTTAGTCCATCCCGATTGATGATTTTTACCGCGTATTTGACTGAAATTTATTTGTTATCATCATGATTTGGGTTGATTGCCATATTTGGGCTTCGTGCCAATTATTGGAACCCTTCGGGGATTTTTATCACTATTTCCTCACTATTTTGACTTGTATTTAAACTCAGCCTGTTGATATTTATGGTTTTACAAACTCAACCACTTTTACTCAGATTTGAGACTTAAATGTTATTTTAAATGATAATTTGGGCTGAGAACTACTGTTTTACTAATGCACGAGGGCCTTGTGATGATATTCTGACCGAGTGTGGCTGAGGGCCAGAAGTGAGGATACACTGAGTAATATGAGGCCGATGGCCCGAATGTGAGGGTGTTATATTATGGATCGGGCTACTCGTCGCAACGATACTTATATGGATCGGGCTGCACGCTGCATTGATATATATATATATATTGCATCGGGCTGCACACCGCAGCGAGATAAGGATCGGGATGCACGCCGCAGTGGTTACTATGTGATATTGTTTTGAGAGTGAGACCGTGGGGCTGATACTGTTCTGAATTATTGATACTGAGCCCGAGGGAAAGATTTCTACTGGTTATTTTGATACTGAGCCCGAGGGGCAGATTTCTACTTGTTATTTTGATACTGAGCCCGAGGGGCAGAATTCTACTTGTTATTTTGATGTTGAGCCCGAGGGGTAGATTTCTACTTGTCATTTACTGCCAAATTACCTATTTTACTAGTTTAAAAGAGATGTCATCTGATATTTCACTGAGTTGCTATTTAAGTGATTTTACTGCTTCGGTATAGAATGTTTTGTGCCTTTAAGTGTTTTCTTGCTTTCAGTCATTATTTATATTTATTTCTCACTGGGTCGGAGTACTCACATTACTCCCTGCACCGTGTGTGCGGATTCAGGAATAGCAGATTCCCATCCCTCAGAGTTGATCCTTCCAGTCCAGGTGGTGTTTCGGTGACTATGAGGTAGTTGTTGGCGTCCGCAGCCCCCGTGACTCCTTTATCTCATTATTTCTATGTTATTCGAACTATTGTATCGGATTTCGAATTTAGTAGACTTGTGTCAGGACTCCTTAGTTTCTCATGACTTGTGACACCCCGGTTAGCGCTGTGTTGGGTTGGATTTCCGTATCTTTATCTATATTTTTCCGCTATTTGGTATCATTAAACCATGATTATACTATAATTTTGTTAAATAACTATTTTGAAGGATGAATTGGGTTGACTAGATGGCCTTGTCTTCACGAGAGGCTCCATCACGACCGGGTTCGGGATTTGGGTCGTGACACACCCTCTTGTGCTTGTAGGGTTGCTTCTGAACTTGATGTTTTGACCGACTTCCCAGTGGCACTCTCTTTTATCTCTGTAACACTCATATGGTACCTTTAACTACCCTAACTCCTATCTAAATATTTCTCAATGATCGCGATGTTATAACTGCGAGGGTGAATTCACTATATTGGGTTTTACTATGTTTATCTTGCACGATCTACTGACTCGTCTTTAACTTCTTGTTTAGCCATAACTAGGCCATTCCCGAACCAATTACTAACTGCTCATTGGCATATTCTCATATTAATGTTTCTTGTAATCGGTCTTGGGTTATTTCCTTTATCTTAACTTACATCTCACACTGGCTCCTTATCTATCAATAACTTCTCGGGCAGGGAACCTTCCTTTCCTTTATGTTGTTTTTGCATAATGTTCTAGAATCATAACATATCTATAGGCTTTGAATAAGTACAATCTCATTTTTATCGCGTTCTTCCTTTACCATTCCATAATTACTAAAATCACTTAATTCTTACTTAACGCAACATCACACCATATTCCCCCCTTTAGGGGAGTACTAAGAATTGGAGCTACGATGACCTACCTATAGATGTTTTATCTCTTCATCTTCGGCGAACTTTCATACCATCGATGACCCTCACTCGCCTTGCGGTAATCCTTCTATACCAAGGATACCAAAATTCCTTACTTGCAATGGTCACACTTAGTGTAACTGAAACATACAGTCCCTTGAGCTTAACTTTGCTCGCATTTCTTACTTTGGGGAAGCGTCTTCCTGAATGACCATTATCTGAATTTCTCATGAATCTTCTTCTGTTGTCCATTCTATTATTGCCGGAATGCAATCTCTGAAATTTCCATGATATCGACCATTATCAAATTACTCGGTTCCTAATTCATGTTTAGCTTACCTTGTTCAACAGCCCATACTGATTTCTATTACTTTAGGGTCTAACATTTCCTTCTGACAATCGCGTTGGAGTCACGAACTTATTTCTCGAAATGAGTATACAACTTTATGGCCTATACTTTTTACTGTCTCCAGGCCTGGCACCTCTTTTTTTTTCTTCCCTCGATTATCGACTATGTAATACTGTCATTTTATTATTTTTTTCCCCGATGTGATAATAATTCTTCCTTATCTCTCTTTTCATTACTCTTCTGATATTTCTGCCTATCCCTTTCTGGTGAAAACTTCAGCAAGACATTCTTTTGCTTTTAACTCCCCTTGCTTCATTCATCAGCTCTTTGGGTATCTCCATATCCTCGCTCTACTAGGGACAAGAGTCACACTAAGTTTATATTTATCCCTTCCTGAATGGTAAATAATAATAATCTTTATTAACTGAGTACCTCGTACCCTTCTTTATCTTGCTTCTTTTACTTCTTGAAACTTGTATTTATATCCTGAGTCTCTCATTGTCTTTTACCATAAATATGAATACATATTCTTGACTTAAGTTTCCTTAACAAGAGGCTTAAACGTCTTAGCATACACATGATCTGTTGAATACCTCATATTTATCCATCATAAACATGATGCAAAAATTGAGTTCGTCTAACTCAACTCTTCCACATCTATATCAATTACGAACCATCTTTGTGGATGTAAGCCTTGTTGTATTCGAATAGCATAGAGTTTAGAAAATTTAGTTCTTACAACTGAGCTCGACCACACGATCAAGAGTAGGAAGAAAGAGTGACAGTCCTAAATGCCCCATAGCCTCTTGTTTATAAGTGGGGTGCATGACATACCTATAAATAAGACTCTACTAGAAGCGACTTGTAGACTCCCTAGGACAGAACTACTCTAATACCACTTTTGTCATGACCTAAACCGATGGGCCATGACGGGCACACGGTACCTTACTCAATCGAGTACCAACATAACGTATCTTTTCATGTCATACTATCATAGATAACTGAGCTAGAAGGCTGCCGTGAGATAAGTAGAATACAACATATGATACCAACTTATACATAAGACATACGGACCTATAAGGCCAAAATAACCACTCGTACACTCAACATAGGCTAACAATGCATATAATCTTTTACGTACATGACATCTGTATACAAGCTTTTAGGAATATATAATTTTCATAAAGGCCGAGACGGAGTCCCACCATACCAAACAACAACACACATCTAATTTATACTCACCAAATAAGCAACTCCAAAGCAAATGGAGCGCACCAAAATCTAACGCTGAGCTGATAGCCTACTTGGAGGGCTCTCGACTTGTCTATCGGGAAAAATAGACCTGCGAGCATGAAATGCAACATCTCTAGAGAAAAGGGACGCCAGTACAAATTATGTATAGAGTATGTAAGGAATAAAAATCAGTAAATAATAGACATGCGAGAAACATGGAGTAAAAGACTCAACATGTACATTTGCATAGCTTTTTGAATCCTTTCATTTTTATAAAATCATGTGTATTCGTATAAATGTCATACCATGCATGGATATATGTGTTCATAACATCATCAAGCCTCTGAGGGCATTCCATCATATCATCTCGGCCACTGTGGGCAAATCTTCAACGTATACTAGCTGATCAGGTTATGATGCGTGTATAAAGCTGTAACCTTTTCCCATATCCCATATACATATATGTCTATATAACACCATCTGGTCATAGGTCAATGTACATAAATACAATGCATGAGAAGTATGTCAATGAATCTCTTGAAATGCCATAAGATCATTATGCCTTGGATTAATATCAGGAAATAAACCTTTTTTAACTTACGTATTTTTCTCAGACTCGTGAACAGATGATAAAATAATATGAGACATGGAGATTCAAGAACATAGGCACCCCAATACTTCTATGAATAGAGTCATTTAATAAAGGTGTGTATTTGCTCGTTTTGTTTGTTTTGTATGGATCATGCCAAAAGAAATAAGGGATAGCCTTAACATACCTAAATCGATTCTCTTGACAATCCCTCTAACACGTGTCTTTTGTGATAAAATATGTAATGGGAAATCGAATTAGGAAAAAACTAGTATGATGTTCTTGAGAAAGATTATATCGGGCTCCCTTAGAAGTACAAATCCCGTTTCTATTACATAGTATAACTTCGTATGAAATTTTGTTGTAGCAAATAACGTTTCCATTTAATCCTTGTAAAGAATTCACATGAATTCAAAGAATTCTTTCTTTGGTACGTTATTTTGATCCTTGTAAAGAAACCCATATTCAAGAATTCACATGAATTCTTTTCTTTTGATAAGTTACTTTGCTGGTCAACGTCTCCAAGGTATATTACTACTAAAGAAGCCAACTCAAAGTATTTATCCAAAGAAGAGCTTTTCACGTGTAAGCAAGCTTTGATGTGTCTTATGACTCATCATTCATATGGGTGCCACTTTGTCTTAGCTTATTGCCAAGTGGCAGCCCCAACATGGTCCTTATCCAATTATTCATAATTATCCCTACCATTAATAAATTATTCTCATAATTATGAATTATCTCAAATTACTTAAAATATTATTTACTTTTAATACACATTATACACTTTACTATCATGATCATGTGGTACATTGTATGGCACTGGTCTATAAATATGGGGTATTATAGCTTAGACTTTATTTTACCCCAAAATATCAAATTTCAACGAAATTCATTTTCTTTGATTCTCTTACCCTCTCACTTCCATGAATTTATTTATCACTTGTTTTAAATAGTACAATACTTATAGTCTCACAATAATCTCATTCCCGAACTTACGCCGATTAACTTACGACAAAACTATATCGTACGAAAATACGAGATGTAACATTATGCACCTCCAGTATATAGTGTGCCTCCTGCAGTGGGTGCTATCAGCGGTCAGTCCAGCAGACCTGGTCCAAGCTAGTCACAGCCGCCACATCCTGCTAGAGTTTGCTTTTGGGTCCCTTATGGCAGCTCGTTCTTAAGATCAACTTCCGGAACCGAGAGTGATAGCGCTGAAAGCTTTGCGGTAAGTGGCCATCCCAGTATCTTAAAAGAGTTCTCATATTCCTTTTCAAAACAAATAATACCCACCATATGTGTTTCATTATGAACAGGCGATGGACATTGGCTAGTGTCTACTATATCTAGATTTTGCACGACAATGTCACCTACCTCAACAAGCTTCTGAACTGCTCTTTTCAGATGCCAATACTTTTCTTTGCTGTGACCCGGTGCGTTAGAGCAATATGCGGACCTTTGAGAATAATCAAAATTCTTTGGAAGTGGGTTCGGCATTTTTATCTGAATCCGCTTCAACA
Organism: Nicotiana glauca; assembly: GCA_026770625.1. NCBI lineage: Eukaryota > Viridiplantae > Streptophyta > Magnoliopsida > Solanales > Solanaceae > Nicotiana > Nicotiana glauca. Next base: position 172,453 of record MU777753.1, read on the forward strand.
TGTCCAATTGCCTCAACCTTTGGAACAAACTTCCATATGATTCTCCAATAGGAGTGAAAGTTTTTTCTTTTTCATGTCGCCTCTTAATTTTGTACTGTAGCCTCGGTTGGAACCTTTTGCGGGTAGGTGGTTGATATGCTTGAGGAGGCAGGTAAGATATTTTCGTAAATGGTGCAGGCCACTGCGGGTCGTGTGGATGTGGAGCATATGATAGTGCATTGTGGATGGAGTACTAGGAAGGTAAGGTATGACTTTGGGAATTTTGTGGAGAGAGGTAGCATTGCGGAGGATTATATGGAGCACAGGGATATCCATGGGGTCGATATTGAGGCTGAAAGCATTGAGAAGGAATGCCTACTGGATCTTGTCGTTGGCGGGGCTCAACAACAACTTTTCTATTTCTCTTTCTTCTACCCAAACTTACTGAGATGTTCTGAATGTCTTCTATAGTATCTTTCAATGCAGAATAACTCATGATTTTGCCTGACTTGATTCCTTCCTCTACCACCTCCCCTATTTTTACCAAATCTTTGAGAGGTTTACCCAAGCCCGGGATCAAATGACTGAAGTAGGTGGGCCGTTAGGCTTGTAGAAAAAGTTCAACCATTTCTACTTCACCAACCGGGGGGCTAACCCGAGCAGCTTGTTCTCTCCATCTGAGCCCAAACTCCATAAAACTTTTCTCTGGTTTGTTTTCATCATAGATAGGGAGGAGCGGTCTAGGATAATGTATAGATTTTACTAAAAGTGTCGAACAAACTCTTTATCCATGTCATCCCATGCATGCCACTCCTTGACATCTTGAAGAGTATATCATTCCAAGGCTTCCCCACTCAAACTCCCATTGAAATACGCCATCAATAAATCATCTTTCCCGCCAACCCTTCTCATTTCACTACAATAACCCCTTAGATGGGTTACTGGATCTCCACGGCCATCATACAAGTAAAAATTTGGCATTTTAAACCCCGTAGGTAGATGAACATCAGGGAACAAACACAAGTCATTGTAAGACATGTTAATATTATTTATCATCCCTTGCATGCTCCTTAAGGACTGTTCTATACCTTTCAGCTTTCTGGATATCTCATCTCGCCCTTCTTTTCTTGTGAACTCTTCATTTTCAACATGAGGCTCATTCCGAGGGCTATGATTGTATGAGTCAGGGAACTTGTGGGCAACCTCTGAGGGGTAATATTGGGCATCATGAGTTTTGAGCGGGTGTTCATTGTTGGATCTATGAAGGGAAGATTGTTGAGAAGTTGTAATTGTGGGGATAGTGGAAATGACGGGAGGGCAATTTTTGGGAAAGGTAGTTGGTGGACGTGTGATGGAGCTACTAGGATGGTTGGAAAAGCTGTGATAAGCAGGAGAATCTGGAGAATATGGGGAATCATCAGGCACTATGACCGGAGTTTGGGTAAGGGTAGCATCTAGGAAGCTAGGTGGTGGCGGGGGTGGTGCCTTCCCAGTCATCCAAGCCTGATACATATCCTCCATGTGTTGTCTTAACATCCTTACCTCTTCGACCAACACAGTGTCCTGTTCAACCAATTGCTTTCGAGCATCGGAATCAACCAACTCAATTCCGTTGTCATCTGCCATTGCCTTTCGACTTTATGTTGTAGAGAAGAGTTACCACTTTAAGAACCACAAATCAACCACCCTTATGGTATAATGAAGATAACAAAGAGGGAAAAAATGAAGTCATCATGTTAGCGTTAGAGCATTTAACATAAGATGATCTCACATTATGTGCAATGCACCTAGTCACAATTATCGGTTCTAAAATGACTTCGAGGGTATGAAGGTCATATTGCGTCATCCCAATTTAACTCTTTTTGCTCCATTTCCTTCTTCATTTTCCTTTCTAGCACCGCTTGGTTTTTCATTTCTTTCCCTCTCTTTTCTTTCTGATTATCGCTCATTTCTTTCCTCTCATTTTTCACTCCCACATCTTCATTCTCTTTTTTTTCTTTTTTTCTTTTTTTTGTTTTTTTATTATTATTTAATAATGATTCGATCGAAACCTATGTAGGTTGCCTACGTTTCATGTCCCTCGTGAATCAGATCAAGCGTAGTTCTGGAAAATCAAGAATATACTAAACAAACTAACGTTCTTTTTTTTTTACCTTAGTGACTACTCTGATGGGAAAAGAGAAATTCTTTTTTTTCTTTTGAATTTAATAGACTTAATTTTCTATAAACTATTATAAACTCAAGCTTAACGAGCATATATTTTTTTTTTTTTGAAACAAATACTCTATGAGAAATTATTAAGAAAAAAGAAAAACCCTAGAATAGAAAATATTTTTTTGATTTTCTTTTATAGGAAGGAAATCTAAAGAATAAATCGGATAAACTAAAGAGAAAGTATATTTTTTTCATCTTCTTTTATTAATGTCCTAAAGTTTCGGTGAAAATATAAGATTTTTTTTGGTGTTTTATTAATTTCTGAAAGAAGAACCTCAAAAGAAAAATCTTTTTGGATTTTGGATTTAATATCTTAAAGAAAACTTGTAAAGAGATATCAAAAGAAAAGTCTTTTTTTTTTTTTTTTGAATTTTTAATCCTAATATCCTAAAGGAAATATGAAAGCAAATTTTTTTAAAGTTTTTGATTTTAATTTCCTAAAGGAAAACCTCGAAAGATATTTTTTTTTTGAATTTTTAGAGTTAGTATTCTAAAGAAAACCTCTAACGGAAATATAAAAATACAATTTTTTTTTTGATTTATAGCACATCTTTTTCAAATACAAAATAGGAAAAACAATAACAAAAGACTCGACAAACTTACTAGACTATGAAAGACTTCAACATCCCTTAAAAGAATCAATATTAATGTACAAAACTAGAAGGTAAAATACGACATATAAAGAAAAACAGAATCAAAACATAAAAAAAATAATAATAAATCTCCTAAAGCAACTCCTGAATGAGCGATCCTGACAGGATGCTCCTACGTCTATCATGCTCAAGCTCTGGTAAGTAGATCCACATATGTATGAGTAAAATAAGACCAAATAGAGTTAAAGAATTAGAATACTATGCGAGACAATAACACTCACTATTGGACACATTCAAGACATGATTGTGACTATTATTTTTAAAATTAACCTACATAGCTTATTTGCGCAAACTCATAAAAGGTCACCTCATAGACATGGAATACCTCACTAAAGCTTATGTGGATAATCATGGCCCAAAACTTATTTACAAAAATGACCAATTTTGCAAGAATGGCCGATGTTGATACCCAATTTCTTCCTATATATTTTTATAGATATATATACTTTCAAAATGGCATATATATTCATATATAAGCATGCATAGGGTTCTTATAATTTCTCTTTAATTATAAAGGCATAAAAATAATTTAATTCGTCCCTTTTTACTTATAAAATTTTCAATAATTATCCTTCAAATTATTGTTGTGGTAATTATCCATCTAAATCCTATATTTATGCCAAAATAGTGCTTAAGTATTTTTAATGTATTTTTATAATTGTGTTTGCAATTTTAAAACTAATTTGCATATATTTGCAATACTAGCCCTATTAACACATAATTAAATTTATATGCATAAAATGATCTTCTATATTTTTAAAATGGTAAATATCTATTTTAAATCATTTTCGTACACGAAATTATTTTTTAGAAATCATCTATTATTATATAGTTTAAATTAGATATTTAAAACTTAGCCAAATTGTATTTCAATTTTAGCCTAATTTCAAGCCAACACCCAGGCCCAATTCTTAATTAAATTACCCGACCTAGGCCCTAAATGCACATACCCGACCCAAGGCCCCATCAGATCCTGACCGTTATTCTAAAAGATCAATGGCCCTCGTTTGTTTAGATCAACGACCCTCGTTTGTTCTTTCCTTTTTAATTCCAAACGACCCCCTAACCCTAATCACTTCTCTACATCCGCCGCCATAAAAGCTTCTCTACTCTCAAAACACTCTCAACCTAACCCTAATCTTCAACCACTGACCTCCCATCTCCGGCCATCTCCGATGACATCTCATAATCTCTTAAGCTTCCAATGGCTTCTCTCATGCCATGCTTGCCTTCTCTAAGGTCTTCAAGGGCCCAAGGCCACACCGACTTGCATCAAGGGTTCATCTCCTGCCTGTTCTTGGCTATTCCAGTGTGATTTCATGCAAAATCATTCTATATTTTCTACGATCTTTAAGTTTCTGGACAGGTTTCTTCATCTCTATATTGGTTCTTTTGAAACCCTAATTTCTTTTCTATACCTCCTAGATCTGTATGAATATAGGACCATTTGAGTTTGTTTCTTGAATGGTTTACACTATCCTTGAGGTTCTTTACAAGAATCATGTGATTTCAAGTGTTTTTCATCTTCTTCTAAAACCAGGGTTTTCGGAACTTCTTTTTAAAACCTTGTCTAACTGATTCTTTGTGTTTAAAATTCTATTTCTTACATATTTTGAATGATTCTATGAGTCTACTACATCTTTACTCGTCTATGTTGAAAGCCCTAATTTTCAGGGTTCTTTCGTTTGGTTCTGTGTGTTAGCATGACTGATTGGTCCTCGTTTTTGTGATTTCTTGTGACTATCTTGCCTTGATATGTTTCCACTTAGTTTCTTAGCCTAAACTTACATTGGTTCTATGTGCTTGTGTCCATCTTGACTGTTCAAGACTTGCCTCCTTCTCATTAAATCAATATTATTTAACTTTCATGCTAGCTAGAGTTGTATGTGGACTCTTGACTATCCATGTCTTACTTTATTTATATGCTAAACGCTAACTCTTTTCATGACTTTCTCTTTGATTGATTCTGAATTTCCTATTTTTTGGTTTGATTTGAAAACTTTTGATTCTTACCATCCTACTCAATATGATTGATTTACTTGCCTAAACTAACTTTCCCTTACCGTGTATGCATGGTTATTTGATTCTTACCAACTATATACTTAATTAGAATTCTTCTGAACCTAGCCTTAATTGTTTACTCTATGCCTACTACGTTTGAATTATTTCCTTGTCTGTTATGCTCCAGTTACACATTGATTTCTGTCATTATTTGTTACTTGTTCTTACCGTTTGAACTGATTCCCTTAATTAAGGGAGTACTTGGCTGATTTTCGTTCTTAATTGATTCTGCAGTTCTATAATTGCTGAACAATTGATTCTTGCCTTATTTACCTAGCTTTCAAACTATTATATATACTCTCTTCTCTTTTCATCACACACATGAACACATTAGTTCAAAACTCTCTCACACTCAAAACTTGTCTGCTCTCTCTCTCTCTTTGGTTACTTGCTATTATTCTGAGTTAGCCGGCTGCAAGCCAAGGATAACTATTGTGCTCTCTTATTCCTCACTTTGTGTTTACTATCTCTCTACTAGTATGTTCTAATTTCAATTCAAGTCCCCAAAACTAATATGTTTATTTTAGTGCTTCTGTTTATCATGTTTTTAATTTGTTTCTATCTATGGTTCTTTTGTTCAACATGTAATTGACATCTTTATATTACTGCTTCATCTAGCATGCTAGTCTAACCCTTTTAGGGCCTTTCAGAACATGTTCTACCCCCCAGTAGTCTGTCTCAACATGACTCTACCCTGTTTTGAATGCTTGCCTACTTGTTAATCAATTTTGATACGCAAACTGATCCGCCACTTTAAATAGCTGATAAATGTTATGCTCCTGTATACTATGTGCTCTATATGTCCCCAATTCCCATTCCCCTGTGTGAAGGGCTATTATTTGAGTGTTGCTGAACTTTTTTGACTGACCTGCTATTTAATTACACAACTATTTTCAAAAGCTGTTTTACTAAATAACTCTCCTGTTTACAAAATTATTTCAACTAAGTCCCTTTTTACACTGCTTTCCTACTAAAACCTTTTCAAAACTATGTGAATCACTCTCACTATACTCTTAGATCCTTAATATCTTCCCCTCCAGTGTGTGTGCCTTGGGATCCCTATGAGATCCCTCTGAACTCTAATACACTGGAGCTGGCTCTTCCATACTGCACCTACTCAGTTCTGGTTATAAAGTCTAGGTGTGTGCACTTCTCGAGATCCTTGAGATCCTTTGGGAACTCTGACGCATCTAGACAATGATATTGTCTATGAAATTTGGCATTTGAGGCTATTGGAGGCTTGGGAAAATCATTTGGGCCTATTTTCAGGCTCCCTATAATGTAACTTGTTGTTTTGTTTTTTACTTATGTAATTCATGCGATATGGGTCTGTAATAATTTATTGTAAACGAATATTGGGGTTGGCTAGTAAAAAGGGGAGGGTAGTCATATATGTTATCAATATCAATGGGTAGAAACCATGCCTTAGGTTTACATTTCACATATGTTCATTAGAATCCATGTTTAGGACCAATATATTTCAAGCATGTCATGCATTAGTTATCATGTTCTTAGGTTTACCGTTTCAACATCTCGCTTGACATTGTTTTATCACTTAGAAATCCTGCTTTAGGCTAAATAACAGCACTAACATAAAATTGTTGCTCCTGTACACTTAACAGCACGCTTTACAATGTTGTAACCTTTTTAGAAATTCTGCTTTTTTAGGAAATTCTGCAATTATGATGTGCATTTAGAAATCCTGCTTTGGGAATCTTGCATATCAATCACTCTATACCTTATGTGTGCATATTAGATACCATGTTTAGGTTCTCATTAATCCTCACCTAGTCACACCTAGTTAAACTACTGACACATGAAAAGGGTATAAAACAGTCTCGGGACTAATTATCTTGTTTAAACAAATTAGTGATAATCCTGTATCTTTGTAACACCTAGAAGAGCATGCTCTTGGGCAAAAACGACTTCTGAACTTTAATAATTCCGATAACTACTGTGCACTATCATACGCCTAGGAAAGCCTTAGGTAATCCAATTTCTTATCAAACTGGAAAGTGCCTCCATGTGTACTGCTTAACAGGCTTAAATTAGTAGGCAAACTGATAGGGTTATCACTTCTGAGTTTATAAAATAAATTGCCTATCTTCTATGTTTTGATATTCACTAAGATATCATGCCTTAAGATCTCGTTTAATAATATTGCCCTTATTTGTATTTGAGTCGTGCTATCTACATGCATTATCCGTGGAGGAGAACCTGAGCCTCTTATATGCTATTCCATGCCTTTACTTGATGAATTCCTATGTGTTCATGCTTGCCGCCTTAGTATTTTCTCCTTTAGACCTTAGGGGTCTGTCTAGAACTTCCTATAGGTAGAGGTCTTAAAATCCTCCAAGACCATTAAGAACGGATGGGTAACAACACGCAATAGAGATCGCTAACCAACACTCGCTTTAATAACCGCTAAGGGGTGGGAAGGGTAGATATGGGATATGATGACTACACGCTAATGTCACGTGTAGCCCCTCATTGAGGAGTGTTTACCAGACATTGTGTGGGGTGATCCTGTAGGTTAACCAACCTAGGACCCCAGTTTCCCAAATTCCTTATTTTTAAAACTTTGTTTTTTTATATGTACACAACTTGTTCAAATCCTTTGTCTTATTATTTGAGTCATACAATGTCCAACACGCTTTATTCGCAATTATTTATTTCAACTACTTATTTGTTAAAGGACTAATTCATAAGTATAGGTTCGGTTGGGACCCACAGTTGTGGACCGAGAGGGGTGCCAAACACCTTCCCCTCAAGGTTATTTCGATCCCTTACCCTAAATCTCTGGTAATGTAAACCAATCCAAGGGTTAATCGCTCTAGGTTCCCTAACGCGCCTTAATCTGTTAGGTGGCGACTCTTCATACCCAATTCCCAAAAGGAAATGAGTTATTACCCCATGTAATGTCAAAACTCAAACTTCCCTCCGCGGAGGAAGAAAATAGGGCGCGACAGCATGGTGACTCTGCCGGGGATACCTTTAGGCTCTTACCATGACGAACTTTTTTTTTTTTTATAAATTAGTCTAAGCATGCTTTATCCTGTACCCTTTTTCACTTGTTTTCATTTAACTATCTGTTTTCTTTTAAGCATTTATGATTCTTTATCCGGAAACTGACTTGTTTTTTTGATTCTTTTTCCTATAACCGTCTTTAAATTATTTAAATGCCGTATTTATTTTTCCTATGTGCAAATACTTGACTATATGTTATTAATTGCTGCATAAATCATGCTCCACATCATATTCCACTCGTGTGTATCAAATCCTATATCAACGCTTAATGAGTGGTTGCACTCTTCCAATTTTCTACCTTTAAATTCTGAAAGGTTTATTTACGGTAAAACCAGTCGATCAGCGGTCCAGTCGACGGTTCCGTGCCTTCCTCCTCAAGTTTTTCGCTTGACGGTACCAGTCTAAAATCCCATAGTAGCCTTAGTCTGGTCAAAATTGTGCATGCATCATGGTCAAACCTAGTCGGATCAATATGGTATCCACATAATGATCCTTTAAGATAAGCCTTATTCAAAAGTCCATCAGGTTTTTCATAATACAAACGGACACAACCACATTTTATGTATTAATTTGGAGAACTAAATGCTGATATTCTGATAGTAAATGTATAAATAGTCGAGTCTGGTGGGGGTAAGGCCTAACTCTTTTGTTTTGCCGAAATGAGGCACGAGGTCCCCAGCTTCGGTATGGTTAGCACACACTCACTCTTGCTAGACTGGTGGAGGAATCTTCCATCAAATAACCAAATTAATGAATGGAAAGAGAGGGCCGCCAAATCTAGAGAGAAGCTGGAATATCTGAAATACAGCCTGTTGGAATTGGAAGGAAAAGTGAGGAAAAGAGTCACCGACTGCTAGAACACTGAGAAAAACTAAGGAGGACATTCAACCTGGGAAGGTCCTTTTGGGACCAAATAGGCTAGATTTATTTGCTTTTCCTAAAAATGTAATAAGGCCAAGTGCCAGTAGTGAATTATTTTCTTATCTTAGTGTCATTTTGGGATTCATCTATTTTTATATTATGAAATGAAGCATTTATTAGCATTAAAAGTTTTCCAAATTTATTTGTCGCTAGGCCTACCTCGGGCATAACGGGGCTCCCCAAATTAAGACGGAATATATATTTTTGCAATATGTGTTTAAATACTACAAACATTATAGGATCCTCACTAACATGTTACCTTTTTTGTTTTTCCTTATTTTTTATTATTCCCATCCCCTTAAGTTGGTTCACTCATACTGGCCTCATCAGCATATCACACAAGATCTAGAGGCCCTCCACCACCTCCTCCTCCAAGCAATACAAAAAGCAGAGCAAAAGCAAAAATGGACGACTTAAGTGGAATCCGAAAGGAGAATATTGAGAACGTAGAAACCTCAGATGGCCGTAGTACTCCAGCCCCAAATGATCTAGTCCTGAGACTGGAACAAAAGATACTGGAATTGCAAGGAGAACTTGAGCATGTTCGCAACTTGGCAAACTTGTCACTCACCATCAATGTCCCCGACATCTACCTCCTCAGAACACACAAAACCAAAATCCTCCCACGCCGAATCAATATACAACTCCACCCCAAAATCTCAATCCACTGATAATACCAACTCTGCCACAACATCACCATCAACCAACTCAGTACCCACCAACTACCACTTACCATACCCCGAAAACACACCACAACCCATTCCCGATCCCCAAAACTCCACAAACAACCATCATTACACCCAAGTCCCTGGCACCCATCAAAGCAACCATCTATACGTAGAAACTATACCTCACTCTACCCAACCAATCTCCTATTCACCGGAATCCTCCGAGAAGGATCTGCTCGTTAAAAATAAGGCTGAAGAACTCAAGAAGTTAACAAGACGAGTTCAAGGTGTTGAAGGCAACAGAGGAATAGAAGGTTTAAACTATGAAGACTTGTGCATACAGCCAGATGTGGAACTACCTGAGGGGTACAAACCTCCAAAGTTTGAGATGTTCGACGACACATGTGATCCTAGGGTTCATCTAAGGATCTATTGTGACAAGTTTGTCGTGGTCGGGAAAGATGAAAAGATCCAGATGAAACTCTTTATGAGGAGTCTTACTAGGGATTCTTTATCTTGGTATATCAGCCAAGATCCCAAGAAATGGTCAAATTGGGTAAGTATGGCGTCAGATTTCATAGACCGGTTCAGGTTCAACACAAAGAAAGCACTAGATGTTTTCTACATTCAGAAACTTAAGAAGAAACATACTGATACTTTCTGTGAGTATGCTACTCGTTGGAGGTCGGAATCGGCCAAGGTCGGGCCATCTTTAGACAAAGAACAGATGAATAAATTCTTCGTTGGAGCACAAGATCCGCAATATTATGAAAGGTTAATGGTTATCGAAAATCACAAATTCTCCGACATCATCAAACTTGAAGAAAGAATTGATGAAGGAATCAAGAACGAGATGGTAACGAATTTTGAGGCACTACAGGCCATAAATAAGGCATTATAATCAGGTGGCATATCGAAGAAGAGAGATGTTGGGGCAATAATGGTGGCCCAGGGTCCAAAATCTCCACTTATATATCAAACATCTCCACCCACATATCAAACACCTCCACCCACATATCAAACACCTCTGCCCACATACCAAGCATCACCGCCTACATATCATCCTTCATCTCCCAGATATTCCCAACCAGCCATTGTCCATTACACCTATAACTCCCAACTATCCCACTTCCAATCACCTCCAAATCACCAAAACTTTCCAAGACCAAGACCCAACTTTGACCCAAGCTACCCGGACAATACAATGCCATTATTGAGCCCATCGACCAATTGTATGAGAGGTTGAAAGCCGCAGGTTACGTCACTCCCGTTCCTGCTGTGGCATTATAAAACTCATCCCAATGGGTCAATTCTAACAAAACTTGTGTGTACCATTCTGGCATGAAGGGGCACATCACCGCTGAGTGTCGAAGATTGAAGGATATGATCCAAACATTAATTGACAACAAGGTCATTTGGGAAAAGGAAGCCTCACCTAATATCAGCAAAAATCCCCTCCCTGATCACATAGGTGATGGTGAACATGTGATAGAGACGAATGAAGAATGGGACCCTTAGGGGTCGATCGGGCTTATTCGAGAAGGCGATGAATTCAAAGTTGCAATCACACTTACTTCTATTGTGGTACAGACTCAGGCACCAATCGAGGTTGAGGTAACTCCATCAATTCTATTCGAGGTACATATGGCTCTGCCTGCAGCCACCCCCACTCTATTTGAACTAGAAGTGGTCACACCTTTCACTGCGACAGTATCAACCACACCTCCATTCAACTTAAAAGAAATAACTTGGGATTACATTGTCGAGGCTCGGCGAAAAGTGAAGGCCAAGGTAGAGGAATCTGTTGTCGTACAAGAAATGACTAGAACTGGAAGAGTCTATAAACAGGAATATTTGGGAGGATCAAGTAAGGATGCCACTACTAGGGAGCCTATAGATGATTTGTGGAGGAAAGTACATGCAAAGGAGTATTCTGTTGTTGACCATCTAAACAAATTCCCTGCTCAGATATCTATTCTGTCACTATTGTAGAATTCAGAGGCACACAAGAACGCTTTGGTAAAAGTGTCGAGCGAGGTGTATGTACCCAATAACATCACTGGCAGAGAAATGTCCAACATGGTTGGGAAAGTATTGGAAAGTCATAATATTATCTCCCATGAAGATGAACTACCACCTGAAGGGCTGAATCACAATTGGGCATTGCACATTACAGTGCAATTTGAAGACAAATTCATCGCTAGGGTTTTGGTAGATTAAGGTTCAAGCGTAAATATTTTTCCATTGGACACTCTGAAAAGGTTGGACAAAGGTTTACATGAAATACAAGTAGGAAACATGAACGTGAAAACTTTTGATGGGTCCCAGAAGGCCGCGATCGGGGAAATCCACCTTTACTTGCAAGTGGGGCCAACTTGGTGCAACGTTGAATTTCAGGTACTCGACATACCAGCCTCATATAGCCTTCTTTGGGCTGACCATGGATCCATGCCGCTCGGGCTGTACCTTCCACGCTACATCAAGCTGTGAAGTTTGAATGGAACCGTCAGGAGGTAATCATTCATGGTGAAGTAACCCTATTTACACTAGACAAACCATCCCAGCCATTGGACATAGAAGAAGGCTAGGAGGGGGAAGTTATCATCATATTAAACGGGTCAACAACGTCGAGAAAGGATAAATGGTGGAATGGTAAAATAGAAAGCATATTATCATGGTCTGGATATGAACCCGGCAAAGGATTGAGAAAGAACCTTTAAGGTATCCCCAAACCGATACAGCTAAAAAATCATGGTACCACCTTTGGGCTTGGATACCATTACACATGGCAAGAGTATAGAAACTGGTCACCTCTATAGCATGGACGATATTACCCTCTTGAGCATCTAGTGCCACATTTGGAACAAGCTTTTCACCAAGCTGATACGATATAAGGGACTGAAGAAGAGGAAGCACAATATGGGTTGAAGAATTTGTTCTTGGAGGATAAGGACATGGACTGTAGTGCCATAATTGAAGAGGAGGAGAAAGAATGCCTCACTATTCAGACTGTGAAGAAGGGAGCTGTTCTCAGAAACTGGACCTTCACACCATCCCGATCTCGCCGAGTCCCTAGGTAGCCTAGAAAATTCTCGATTCATCGAGCAAACTTTGTCTGAACGATTTTCTCAGTTTTAATCAAATATATTTGTTCTCTTTCATTATTCATTACTATTTCTATATTTTTTCCTTCTATAGTTTTATTATTCCTTTTCCTGATGAACCAGTGACTGTGACATGTAATAAGGCAACGCAACATGAGAATAGTGATTCATAGGAAGAAGATGAGATACCCGAGGAAATTGTCAGGGAGGTCGAAAATTTTGAGAATAAGCCTTAGTCTAATCTGGATGAGACCGAGGCGGTAAATTTGGGAGATGCTGAGACCGTCAAGGAGACTCGCATCAGCATCTACTTGTCACCGATAGAGAAGGAAGAGTACATTTGGTTCCTAAAATAGTACGAGGACATTTTTGCATGGTCATATGATAACATGACAGGTTTGAGAACGTCCATAGTGGCTCACAAGCTACCTATTAATCCCATGTGTCAACCAGTTAAGCAGAGACTCAGAAAATTCAAACCAGACATAAGCCTGAAAATCAAGGAGGAAGTTACCAAGCAGATCAAAGCCAGAGTTCTCAGGGTGGTTGAGTATCCAACCTGATTAGCTAACATAGTGCCAGTTCCAAAAAATGATGGGAAGGTCAAAATATGTGTTGACTATCGGGATTTAAATAGAGCAAGTCCCAAGGATGACTTCCCACTTTCAAATATACACATCCTGATTGATAACTGCGCCAAGCATGAACTCCAATCCTTTATAGATTGCTTTGCGGTTTATCATCAGATTTGGATGGATGAAGAAGATGAAGACAAGACAACTTTCATCACACTATGGGGTGTATACTGTTACAAGATAATGCCATTCGGTCTGAAGAATGTTGGGGCCACTTACATGAGATCCATGGGAACGATCTTCCATGATATGATACACAAAGAGATAGAGGTGTATGTGGATAATGTCATTATCAAATCCAAGAAGGCCGCAAATCACATAGCGGAGCTGAGAAAGTTCATTGATAAGATAAGGAGGTACAATTTGAAATTGAACCTCTCAAAGTGTGCATTCGGGGATTCCACTGTAAAATTATTGGGATTCATCATCAGTCATCGAGGGATCGAGTTGGATCTGTCTAAAGTCAAGGCTATTCAGGAGTTACCACCACCTAAGAGCAAAAAGGACGTGATGAGCTTCCTAGGACGTCTCAACTATATCAGTCGCTTCATAGCACAGTCCACAGTCATATGTGAACCCATCTTCAAGATGCCGAGGAAAGATGCTGAAACAAGCTGGACAGAGGATTGTCAGAAAGCTTTTGACAAGATCAAGGAATACCTATCCACACCACAAGTTCTAGTCCCGCCAGAACCAGGATGACCTTTGCTACTCTATCTATCTGTATTAGATGGAGCCTTCGGATGTATTTTAGGACAACATGATGAGACAAGAAGAAAGGAGCAAGCCATATATTACTTGAGTAAGAAGTTCACACCTTATGAAGCACGGTATTCTTTGCTTGAACGCACTTGTTGTTCTTTGACCTAGACCGCTCAGAAATTGAGGCATTACTTCAGTGCCTACACTACATACCTCACATCCAGGATGGACCCTCTGAAGTACATATTTCAGAAACCCATGCTGCTGGAAATTTGTCTAAACGGCAGATATTGTTAAGTGAGTTCGACATCGTCTACGTAACTCAAAAGGCGGTTAAAGGACAAGCATTTGCAGACCATCTTGCTCAAAATCCGGTAGAACGAGCATACGAACCTTTGAAAATATATTTTCCTGATGAAGAAGTATCATTCATCGGGGAAGACATTACTGAAGTATGTGATGGTTGGAGAATGTTCTTTGACGGAGCTGCAAATTTCAAAGGAGTAGGCATTGGAGCAGTTTTGGTATCGAAAACGGGTCAGCATTATCGGGTATCTGCTAAACTCAGATTTCCCTACACCAACAATATGGCATAGTATAAAGCCTGTATACTAGGACCCAACATGGCAGTCGACATGAATATTTAGGAGCTGCTGGTGATCGGTGATTTAGATTTGCTTGTGCACCAGGTACAAGAAGAATGGACCACCAAGAATTCTAAGATATTTCCATATCTGCACCATGTGCAGGAATTGAGAAAGAAGTTTACAAAGATAGAATTCCAACATGTGCCCAAAATTTAGAATGAGTTTGCCGACGCATTGGCCATTTTGTCATCCATGATACAACATCTAGATAAGAATTATATTTATCCCATTCCAGTGAGGATCCATAATCAGCCGGCATATTGTGCTCATGTTGAAGAAGAAACGGATGGAAATCCTTGGTTCCATGAAATCAAGGAGTATTTGCTAAAGGGAGAATATCCGAAGCATTCAAACTACATAAAAAACGCACACTCCGGAGATTGTCCAATCACTTCTTCCAAAGCGGAGGGATCTTGTATAGAAGAACTCCTGATTTGGGTTTACTAATGTGTGTCGACGCAAAGGAAGCTTCTAAACTGCTTGAGGACGCACATGCAGGGACTTGTGGCCCGCACATGAATGATTTCATTTTGGCTAAGAAGATACTCAGGGTAGGTTATTGTTGGATGACCATGGAGATGGATTGCATTCAGTATGTTCGCAAATACTTTCAATGTCAAGTTCATGCCATATGATAAAATTGCCACTGAATGACCTCAATGCAACAAGCTCACCTTGGCCATTCGCCGCCTAGGGAATGGATGTTACTGGTCCGATTAAGACTACTGCTTCAAATAGACATAGGTTTATTCTGGTCACCATTGATTACTTCACAAAATGGCTAGAGGTTGCATCTTACAAAGTTGTAACCAAGAAAGTCGTTGCATATTTTGTCAAAGATCAAATTGTTTGCCGATTCAATATTCCCGAATCCATTATTACTGATAATGCCGCCAATCTCAACAGTGATCTGATGAAAGCCATGTGTAAATTTTTCAAAATCAAACACAAGAATTCCACGGCCTATAGGCCTCAGATGAATGGAGCCGTAGAAGCCGCCAACAAAAACATCAAAGAGATTCTAAGGAAAATGGTAGAGAGCAACAAACAATGACATGAGAAGTTACCTTTTGCTTTTTTGGGATACCGCACCACGATTCGCACATCAACCGGGGCAACCCCTACATACTGGTTTATGGTACCGAGGCTATCATCCTAGCCGAGGATGCAATTCTTTCTTTAAGAATCATACAAGAAGCTGAGCTCAGCGATGCAGAATGGATAAAGAGTCGCTATGAACAATTGGCCCTTATCGATGGAAAGAGGATGAACACAGTATGTCACAACCAACTTTATCAGAAAAGAATGCCCAGAGCTTTCAACAAAAGGGTCAAACCGCGATAATTCGCACCAGGTCAGTTGGTGCTGAAGAAGATCTTCCCACATCAAGATGAAGCCAAAGGGAAATTCTCTCCCAACTGGTAAGCTCCGTACAGGGTTCACAGGGTGCTGACAGGGGGAGCACTCATACTTGCATAAATGGATGGAGACTGGCCAAAACCAATCAATTCAGACGCAGTCAAAAGATACTACGCTTGGATTATTTCCATTTCCTCATCCGATGTAATTGAACTACATTTGAAATGATTCCACTTTAAGAGGGGATACATAGGTAGACCTATGGGCTTGATCATATCATAATAAAATTTTCAATTCCCCCAAATATCAGAAACGGTGGCAGAATTTTGAAGAGAGCCCTCAGAATTCCAGATCAAGTCCAGCCAATGCCATTGCATATTAGATGGTTAGCAAAATTTTGAGAAGGATTCTCAAAATTCCAAAGAAGGTTCAGCAAGCCCTATCATCCGCCAACAGTCAAAAGATAATCTACCAAACTGGGGTAGAATTTTGAGGAGGACCCTCAAAATTCCCATATAAGAGAGTTGCAATGCCTTTGAGATGCGTTACAGTCTATAGTTCATCTAAATGTATCAATATATTTCTAAAACAACTCTACTTTTATCAATAATTGCATATTTTCAAAAATGATATTCCCATAACAGTCAGGTGTCACCCAGGGGAACTCGAAAAGGCTTTCAGAGCGGAGTAAAGCAAAGCCAGCGGACAGAAGACAAACGAACCTCCCCCCACAAAACTTACAAATTTTCTTTGAAAGCAGGAACATTTGATGTAACGATAGTGCTCACAAACATATATACACAAAGCAAATTCACTATCCATCCGGTCATCAGACATTGAATACATCTCCAGCTAAGACATATAGTACTCTTATTTTCTCCTCGCTCTTTACATGAGGCTAATCCCTGCCTCTATATTTGCATGAGGCTAATCCTTGTCTCCATACCTGCATGAGGCTAATCCGTGCCTCTATATTTGCATGAGGCTAATCCCTAAGTCCATATTTGCATGAGGCTAATCCTTGCCTCCATATTTGCGTGAGGCTAATCCTTGCCTCCATAATTGCATGAGGCTAATCCTTGCCTCCATACTTGCATGAGGCTAATCCTTGCCTCTATACCTATGTGAGGCTAATCCTTGCCTCCATACCTGTATGAGGCTAATCATTGCCTCCATATTTGCATGAGGCCAATCCTTGCCTCCATATTTGCATGAGGCTAATCTTTGCCTCCCTACTTGCATGAGGCTAATCCCTGCCTTCATGCTCGCATGAGGCTAATCCTTGCCTCCATACCTACATGAGGCTAATCCTTGCCTCCCTATCTGCATGAGGCTAATCCTTGCCTCCATATCTGTGTGAGGCTTATCCCTGCTTCTATATTTGTATGAGGCTAATCCCTGCCTATATATTTGCATGATGCTAATCCCTGCCTCCATATCTGCATGAGGCTAATCCTTGCCTCGGCATTCGCATGGGAATATGCACTTTCCCTTTATACACAATTTTGCTATATTTCTAGCACTATCTATTCACTTTTCAATTGGGCTAATCTCTACCCTCCATTTCACAAGACTAAGCCTTGTCTTGTTAACATCATTACTGCATATCATGGGCTGAAATATCGCCAATCTATCTGAAGGCGTCATAGTCTAAAGGCATCATCCTCATAGCCGGAAGACACCATGCCATGGCCTGAGGATCTCTCAAATTTGTATATCATTTTTCAAAGGCGTCATGGTTCAGAGGCACCATTTTTATGGCTCGAGAAAATCATTTCATGGCCTGCAAATCCCTCACTAAAAAATTTATGGCTCAGAACTTCATGGTCCAAGGACGTCATCTTTAACCGTCTAAAGACAACCTTCACGGTCCAAAGAGAATCTGCATCGTGTTTATATTTTCGCAAATACATGTTTGTAGCATCTTTTATCTGCAGTTAACCAGTAAGAAACCGCTATCCTAGTGGGAGTGATCTCGCTCCAGTTCCTTCAACTGTCCTGAACCTTAACCGCTCACCATAGCCGCTTCCGCATCGCGTGTCCATTCCTGCAATAATTTCATCGGCATATTCCGCCGATGAATCCAGTACTACACACAACCTGATTCTTGTAAAACCATGGATATTTAGGCAAATTGCAGATTGGAGCCTGGCCTCTATCTTTCAAAACATCTGGCCCGATCAAAATTGGCCATCATTTCTTTACCCGAAAACTCTTTCATCCTTCTTGGGTAAAAAGGGGCAGCTGTTGATACCCAATTTTTTCCTATATATTTTTATAGACATATATACTTTCTAAATAGCATATATATGAATATATAAGCATGCACACGGTTTTCATAATTTTTCTAAAATTTTAAAGGCTTTAAAATGATATAATTCTTCCCCTTTTACTTATCAAAATTTCCAATAATTATCCTTCAAACTATTGTTCTGGCAATTTAGCCATCTAAATCCTATATTTATGCCAAAATTAGTGCTTAAGTATTTTTTATAATTGCATTTGTATTTTTAAAACTAATTTGTATATATTTACAATACTAGCCCTATTAACGCATAATTACAGTTATATGCATAAAATGATCTACTATATTTTTAAAATGTTAAATATCTATTTTAAATCATTTTATTAAATGAAATTATTTTTTTAGAAATCATCTATTATTTATTATAAATTATATAGGGTTAAATTAGGTACTTAAAACTTAGCCAAATTGAATTACAATTTTAGCCTAATTTCAACTGAACACCCAGCCCAATTCTTAATTAAATTACCCGACCCAGGCCATAAATGCATGTACCCAACCCAAGGCCCCATCTGATCCTGGTCATTGATCTAAAAGATCAATGACCTCATTTGTTCTTTCCTTTTTAATTCCAAATGACCCCCTAACCCTAATCACTTCTCTACATCCGCCGCCCTAAAATACTCTCTGCTCTCAAAAAACTCTCAACCTAACCCTAATCTTCAACTGCCGACCTCCCATCTCCGGCCATCTCTGGTGACCTCTCATCGTCTCTTAAGCTTCCAATGGCTTCTCTCACGCCATTCTTGCCTCTCTAAGGTCTTCAAGGGCCCAAGGTCGTACCGACTTGCATCTAGGCTTCATCTCCTCCTGTTCTTGGCTATTCCAGTGTGATTTCAAGCAAAATCATTCTATATTTGCTTCGATCTTTGAGTTTCTGTACAGGTTTCTTCATCTCTATATGGGTTCTTTCGAAACCCTAATTTCTTTTCTATACCTCCTAAATCTGTACGGATCTAGGACGATTTGAGTTTGTTTCTTGAATGTTTTTCCCTATCCTTGAGGTTCCTTACAAGAATTATGTGATTTCAAGTGTTTTTCAACTTCTTCTAAAACCAGGGTTTTCAGAACTTCTTTTTAAAACATTGTCTAACTGATTCGTTGTCTTTAAACTTCTATTTTTTTTTTACATATTTTGACTGATTCTATGAATCTACTACATCTTAGATATTTTTTTACATATTTTGAGTTTCTTTGTTTTCTTGTGAATATCTTGCCTTGATATGTTTCCACTAAGTTTCTTAGCCTAAACTTACACTGGTTATATGTGCTTGTGTTCATCTTGTCTTTCAAGACTTTCCTCTTTCTCATTAAATCAATATTGTTTAGATTTTATGCTTGCTAGAGTTGTATGTTGACTCTTGGCTATCCATAACTTATTTTATTTATATGCGAAATGCTAACTCTTTTCAGGACTTTCTCGTTGATTGATTCTGTATTCCCTGTTTCTTGGTTTGATTTAAAAACTTTCCTTTAAACCTTCAATTCTTACCTTCCTACTCAATGTGATTGATTTACTTGCCTAAATTAATTTTCCCTTCCCGTGTTTGTATGGTTATTCGATTTTTACTGACAATCTCCTTAATTAGAATTCTTCTAAACCTAGCCCTATGTTTACCATGAAAATGGTAACAACAATTAAATTTATAAATGGGACTCTAAAAATACGTGATCTATTCTCGAGCTAGTTGTTTAGAGCAGTTGATGCTAAGAATATAAAGTTTAATGATGAAATGCAAGCTAAAAACGGGCCGATAACCTAACCTAAAGGCTTACTATCCAGGCTTGTTTTACCTAGGGGATACATGCTAAAACGTGGAGTTGAACGAACCGAGAAACCTGCTGCCTGGGTGTAGGATTGGTCGATGAAGGGCCTCGGGGTTGACGTCTGCGTCGAGCTCGAGCTATCGGGGGCAGCCAGAAATGGGATAACAGTTAAGATATGATTAAACAAGGCTCTTTATGGTCAATAAAAAGAAATATAATGAAGAAAAATTAAGGAAGTGATAAATATTAAAGTGGCCCCGGGCCAGTGAGAATGAGCAAGTTAGAAAGTAGAGAAGAGAGATATTATTGCACTTGTGGATAAATAGTTGGAGTAACATCAGTCCTTTACAAGGTAGCGCGAGTTCCCTTTATATAGGAGGGGAACTCGGCTATAGTACAACATGCATTAATTGTTAAGTATGGAGATGGGACGGCTAGACACGATGCTTCGGCGTAGGCCCTGGATATGCCGGCTCCCCTTCTGTTCCGGCCTCGACCTCCATTTTCTCTGAGTCGGGTCTCGACGATCCCCGAGGGAGAGGACTCGGTCTTGTTTCCACGTCCTCGAGGTCTTGAGGCATTCTTCCAAAATAACTTGATAGTGAGAAATCAAGTCCTTTGATTTCTGCCGCATATAGATAGTCTCCGCGTTTCCTAGAATGAAGCGAAGGGAAATGATTCTGACACTTGAATCCTCGAGCTTCTTACAGCGATGTCACACTAACGATGCAAATTGTGCCATGAGCTTTTGTGGCAACTGGGGCATCCCACGGACTTGTGTATTTCAACTTCATTCAATGCACTGTTGATTCCCATTCTCCAAGATGAATGTACCGTCGGCGATTCAGTTTTTCAAGAATACAGTAATTGCATCCGCCACTCAACCTTCCAAAGACTCGATGACCATGTCATTATCCACTATAAATGGGGGTGCCTTGGCGTTGTTTTTCCTATCCCAGTACCCTGGTTGACTCATTTGCCCATTCCTTCTTATCATCTTCTTCTATCCTTGGAAATCGTGCTTGGGCTCATGGCCTCAATGTCATTTGGCGGAGCTCCTGTGGATTGTGTTGTGGACTCCTGACGGGGTTTCCCTTTGTCGAGCATGATCATGTTGTCCTGTCGCTGCTGTAGTCTTTGTTAGGTTTGATGTTGTTTGCTCGAGATGATGACATACGAGGGTCAACTTTCCTTGCTCACAGAAGGCTCTTCAGATTACATACCGCTGCTTAAAATGGGGCTCAAATTATACACCGCTGCTCACCTTCATACCCCAGCTTGACGTGGTGCTTTGCCCCGAGCTGGGGGCTTGCACGGCTAGATGTCCCAAAAAGTGGACTCTAAGTAGACGTGCAAGTGGGACCAAGGCTTGTTCGTTCTGCTGTCTCTTAGAGGTTCTCTTGGCCTGCGAGAGTCCTCGAGCTTCGGAGAGCTGTGGCATTTTTTCATCCCTCCCTTCTTCTCGCCCCATTCTTCGGGAATATCAGTGTGGAAGGTAGGGATAAGGCTTCTGAGGATGTGCGTTCGGAGTCGCCCGTTGTAGGAGGCGGACCTTCGAAGTTGTATCGGTCTCCAGGCTTTTACTTCGCGTGTGCATCCTTTTGTTTCTTCCTTTATGCGTGAAGATCCTCTATAGGCTTTTGTAATTGTATGTAAGGACCCCTTGAGGGCCATTGTACATGGATTTTTATGAATGTGAAGATATTTCCTTGACTTCTATTTTTGATTCCTGTCTTATTTTTGTATGCTCTCGTGCCCTTCGAGGCTTTTGAATGTTTTCCTTTATTGTTGACCGCCGATACTTAATTCGAGTTGCATGGAGATAGTATGCTGAGTTTTGGAGCTTTCGAGAATGATATTCTGAGTGAAGGTCAGCTTTGGGTACCTGGGGGTCTCTTTTGAACTTGATGTAGATAGCTTTTTAAAGCGTAGGGGATAGACTTCTGTTGAGGGGTTGCCTGTACTCAGGTGCTGCCTCGAGCCTTCATGGAGCCTGACTTCTTTTTTGGCAAATGTCCTTGAGGTCAGACACTGTCTCGAGACTAGAGATAATACAATCGACTCTTTGAGGCCTAGCCTCTTGTCGATAGATGCCTATGGGGTCTGGTATCACCCCGTTGTTCTGTATCGAGGTTGTTGGCCTCCTAGGGGTCACTCCAGGTAGGCGAATCGTCACTGCTTTGCATATATATGGGGGGCAGCTTTGGATTCTTCGAAAGGCCTCATTATTTTAGATAGCTACCCTTTCGCATTGGCACATGGTTCTTCATATCTTCAGGCGCAAAAAGCATTAGCGCACGTTCTTGCTCTAGTATGTCAATTTTACCATAGTCATGGCAACTACTTCGGGGCCTGCCTGGCAGGAAGTGGGGAGTGCCAGTCCCGGCGCTCAAGATCCGTGGAAGTTCGCACTGAAGACCACGTCTTTGATAAAAGAGGAACATCTGGAGATGGTGAGAAGATACTGTGGATGGAGAGAGGGAATAACGTTGTAGGTGCTTTCCCTGGATGAGAGTAGTACGGACTCTGCTGATGGATTCTTGAGCATATACCTGTATCCTTTCGTGTTTGGCCCCCTTGATAGGGTCGTGCTTGATTTTTGATTGAAGTATCAGGTTACTTTGGCGCAAATACATCCTCCATTTTGGTGAGTGGTGCTGATGATGAGGTCCTTTGCAGAGGGGGATGGACTTGAATTCATGCTCAGTCACCTCGTCAGGCTGTACCGGCCCTTTCACCACCAAGGCCTACAAACCCTACGGTGCCATTCGTCCATGCCCTTTGTTGTGGATGATGAAGAAGATGGGGATCGAGAGTGGGTCAGTTGGTTCGTCCGGGTCCGGACGGCCGAATTAACCATGTGGAACTTATGCCATTTATCGAGGGGTGGAATTATGCATGTGAGTGGAGTGTCTGGTGCTTTTTGAGATTTTGCTTATAGAAAAAATCAAATGAGTAATTGTGCTTCTCCTCTTTTGCAAAAACTTCATGGACGTCGGGCGAAGTTCTCGACCTGCCCGGCTAGGTCCGGAGGTTGGTGACCCATTCGACCTGCGATGAGCGTAAGTGGTGAGCTGTATCCCACGTCAGATGGGAAATGAGATACCAAGGTATGCGCGCATGCGGCCTTTACCTTGGCCTTCATATATTTGGGATGATATTTGCCGTTGTAGGTATCTAGCGATTCCTTGGGATAATGCGGCGCTCTTCCGAAAGGAGGAAGGAGTCGTCGGCCTCCGAGCAGAGAGGCGATGGCGATAAATGGGATTTGCACCCGTAGTGTGGTGGAGCTTTTAATAGGGCTCAACGTGCATGTGCCTTCGATGAGAGGGCATCATCCGAGCCTGTCGTTCCCGGAGTGTTTGATTCCCAGACGACGGTTCCTCCGAGTGAATATGCTTTGCCCGAGTTTGGTTCTCCCAGGGTCGAAGGGGCAGGATCAACAGGATTAAGCTCTGACTTTGAGAAAGTCCTTCGGCTTCACTTCATGGTGAGTTTAGGCGCAGTTATTCTGTATTCTGTGTCCTCCTTTCTTTATTGAATTTTTCCTTTTGCAGGCCTGTGATAGGCTCAGGTCTGAGTTGCTCTGTCAAGGAGCCAGGCTTCGAAATATTCTGGATGAGGATGAGTCCCTTAGGCTCCTTAGCTAGGAGAAGGAGGTTGAGTTGTTGCATTAGAGATATGAGGCGTACCAGAGCTCGAATTACGAGAGCTATTTGACATAGCAAGTAACCTTTTGTAGTATGAGCTTCACTCTTTTTGACCTTTAAGGTTAACCCCTTTTTCCTATATTAGCTATACAAAAAGACGTAGTCCTTAGAGTACCTCAAGGGCGATACCTACCGCATCAGGGATGCTTGTGATGAGCTAAGGGCCCAGGTGCAAGCTCAAGATTCAGAGGAGAGAGGTGTTTTGGCAAACGTTCATGCCTTCGAGGTCCAACTCCGCTTGGCTCATGACAACACTATAGTTCAAGCGGATATGATCGGGAAACTCGAGTCTGATCTCTCAAAGATCAGGGATGAGATAATCGATGCCCCGGCTGAAGCGGTGTTAAGCCAAACCAAGGCTGATCAGGAGATGGCAATTCGTATGAAGGATGTTATTGACACCCAATCTGAGCTGAAGCAGGCCCTCGAACGGGAGAACATTGTCGAGGAATATGTTCATTTTAGATCTCTAAGAGAGGTACTCGAGGAGATCGGCGCAAGGGACTTCGTTAATTGGCTCGAACAAGGGCGGACGAGCGTGATGCTCGATCACTTCTTGTTGACGTCGTGGAGAGCGAATTTGGCAGACTGTAGCCCTTTGTAGCGGAGTGTATATTTTGCTATTTTTTCGCTTTGTATTTAATACTTGTAGAGCATGTTTGTAGATGGATAGTGAGCATTTTGCGTATGTAAGATAAGTGAAAACTTGAAGCTTTATTTCTTATGCATATCTTTATGTATTACATTTGACCAGGTGGGCTGGTTTCGGTATTTGACAGGAGTCTCGTAAGTCTGGAACTAATCAGGAAATCCTGGAGGCTTTTAGGTGCGATTTTTGACGTGATCAGGCATTGGGGCCTCCGCGCTTTGCCCAACTATTTAGGCTTATTCTCCGAGTCATGCCTTGACTCGATTGCATGACCTTCAATCTTCTGTGCCCGTGTGGGCGGATAGTAATTGTTCTTATTTCCTGCCATTGGGCATTTGCTGTTTCAACTATTTTGGGTCTAGTGTCCGGGTCGTGTTGCGATTCGAGCTTCAATTGACCCTCAAGTTTTTTCGATTTTCAAGGTGGCGACAGTGGCTCTTACGTTGTTTTGGTCGTTGAGACCTTTTAATATGTGGCCCAGAGGCTTGTATAGTTAACTATTTTGGATCCGCTCTTCGAATCGGGTTACGACTCGAGCTTATTTTAATCCTCAAGTTGTCAATTCGAGCTGGCGACAATGGCTCTTACGTTGTTTGGTCGTTGAGACCTTTTAATGTACGGACCGGAGGCTTATTTGGCTAGGGACATTGGCTCTTACGCTTTTGCTCGTAGGCATTTTTTAGGATTTGTATTCCTCTGATTAAGGTCTTTTTGAAATGATTTCTCCTGACCCATCGTCGGTTCGGGAAGAACCTTGATTTCAAGTCGTTAGTGGCAATGTTTGGGCACCCCGGAAGGTTATTAGCTCGTAGGCCGAGTAGATCGATGCCTTGTGATTTGGAGCTAACATGATCAAAGCTTGTTTTTGCCTGTTGAGGGAAGCCTATTTTAACCGGTTCTTTCTGAAGTATATTCAAAGTAGTGGCCTGCGATTTTGTTTAGCGATGGTCGGGCGTCCCCGAATCGCACTAATTTGGTTGTATCAGCCGTTTTGACCATAGTCATATGTGTTTGGCCGGAGCCATTTTTGATCGCGAGTGATAGTTTAGGCGTCTACACCGAGGGTATGCCCTTTGGGATTCTTACAAATGCGACGTATAGCCTAAACTTTGGGATTAAGTTTTATACCTATATTAAGGTCTTACAAAAGTTTCATGCCTGTTGAGGTCTTACGGTTTGTCATGCTTGTTGAGGTCTTACAATTTCTCATGCCCGTTGAGGTCTTACAGTTTGTCATGCCTATTGAGGTCTTACAGTTTATTTTGCTCTGAAGGATAGATCTAGTTACGACGAGTCTGCTCGCTCGGGGTCTTACAATTTCGGGTTTTCCAATGCATGGCTATTAATGACAGTCTCCGAGTCATCGAGTTTGCTTAGGCTCGAAGGCCGTTATTTATGAGCTTGGAGTTTCCTCGTCGAGGCCATATGAGCCCGGAGTTCTGACCCTAAGGTCGTGCAGGTTCCAAGTTGTTGACGCTAAGCCTCTGAGTATTTCGGGATACATTCGGTGGAGGGGTTCCTACCAAGAGTACACTGCGATTTCCTTGTTTAGAGTATGAGATGCAGAAAGATATTCTTTTATTGCTTGTCGTAAAAAGATATCGTTTCATTATTGTGAGCTCGGCTCGTGCGGGCGCAACTCTTCGGACCAATTGGTCCGGTACATGATTCCCTATTGAAATTTAGTCTACCGTTCCCCGATCCTTCCGAGGGGATGGCGCCCTCTAAAGAAGATCATCGCTCATTGTTCGATTGTAAAAGAAGGCATGTGATCTTATCGGATCCTCCTTTGGGGGTACGTTGCTCCGCTAATACTCTTGCTGGCGAGACCTTCTTTAGGGCGAAGTACGACTGAGGGGAAAGAGCGTGGCGGGTCGTGTTAAGGCCTTGGGATCTCCGGGTGGAATTAGAACTTTCGAATGTCCCAACCGATTGATTGCATACAGGTTAGTGAAAAAAATAACAAAGGAGTGAAGCAGTTTTTCCTTACAGCGGGATATGTAAGCGACGTTTCGAGATTTGGTATATTCCTGCCATCTCGAGGTGTGATCCCTAATACAGCCCTCCGCTATGTTTAATTAGGCTTGGCCGAAGATTTGGTTTGCTTACCTTTTGATCCCTTCGAGGGTTGAGGTACTGATGCCAGCAATGCGTCATATGGTGAGGAATTTCCCCTCGTCGTGTATTTCTCCCTGTCGAAGATTTTATTCTGCCCTTTGCGTGGGATTTCATTCTTTTGGTGAAGTGGGGTCGACGCTGTCTCTAGGCGGTGTACCTGTGGCAATCTGAATAAGATGTCCATACCTTGGGCCTTCTTTCACGGTATAGAGCTCGGCGTTCCAACCCGAGCAAAGTGCCTCTGCCGGTCATGCATCCTCGCCGAATCTAGTTTTGTTAAATATACCTCGAGGGTGCTGTCCTCGGGCTATTTGCCGATTGTCTCGAGGTAGATTGCATCTTGGGGAATTCCTCCTACCCGCGGCGCATGGATGGTACATCTATCTATTTGGCATTAGTTTCTTTACCTGGAGCCTGCTTGGGTATATTGAGCCCGAGGAGGCTCCCGGATGGTCATCCACGGCCCTGATTCATGGGTGGTGCAGGGTATGGGCATTCGACCAGATCTTGGCTGGGTATCTGATCAAGCTTCATTTGAAATGCCTCAAAGTCATTGGGCTTGGTTCGTTTAGGCTTTGGGCGAAGTCATGTGTTGCCGAGTCATCCGAAACTGAGGGCGATCTCGTTCGTTCTATCAGGGAATGAGGTGCGACTTCCCATGGCATTTCATTCTCCCTTTGTTCGTCCTCGGATGTGTCGGGCTCTCTCATTGCTGCTTCAATGGAATCGGCGTGTGCCTCTACCGAGGAATGTGCTCATACGGTAAGCGAATTTGTGAGGTCAGGTGCTAGGCTACGATGCCTCATCATGCTTCCTTTTGACAGTGTTTCCTCCAACCTCTTCCACGATACGGGCTTGAACTCATCATCTTGAAGGTCGCTGCCTTTTCCCGCGCACGTGTAAGCGGTGATGTGCTCGTCGGGATCCAATGTCTTGTTGTATTTAGGGAGTTCCGGCGTTACTATACTAAGAGTCTTCGGATGGCTTTGTAGCTGAGCGATAGCCAACTGATGTGCCTGCAACATTTCAAAAATATCGTGAAGACTAACTTCCTGTGCTTTCTGAGCTAGGGTTTTTTTAGGCTTCCTGTCGGTCGATACATCGTACGCTCCTGTCGGTGTGTGAGATTTCGTTGTGCGTCCTGTGAATCCGCGTCTGTTAGAATCGGTCCGGGCGCGTTATCGGGATTCTATGGTGGCGTCTAGCCGCTGGGACAGCCACGCCGTTTTCCCTGCGGTTTTCGAAATTAGTGTTCTCGACTCTGTTTACCTAGCTAGACATTTTGACCTAAAATAAAGGGATCTTGGACAAGAAAAAGGTGTGAAGATAACGTGCGTTTGTGCAATGAAACCAGCAAGAAAATAATCACTATTATTTTTAGCCCCACGGTGGGCGCCAAACTGTTTACCGTGAAAATGGTAACGACAATTAAATTTATAAATGGAATTCTAAAAATACGTGATCTATTCTCGAGCTTGATGTTTAGAGCAGCTGATGCTAAGAATATGAAGTTTAATGATGAAATGCAAGCTAAAAATGAGGCGGTAACCAAACCTAAAGGCTTACTGTCAGGTCTTGTTTTACCAAGGGGAAACAGGCTAAAACGGGTAGTTGAACGAGCCGAAAAACCTGCAGCTCGGGTGTAGTATTGATCAATGAAGGGCCTCGAGGTCGACATCTGGGTCGACCTCGAGCTATCGGGAGCAATCGGGAATGGGATAAGAGTTAAGATATGATTAATCAAGGCTCTTTATGGCCAATCCCAAGCAATATAGTGAAGAACAAGTAAGGAAGTGATAAACATTAAAGTGGCCTCGGGCCAGTGAGAATGAGCAAGTTAGAAAGAAGAGGGAGAGAGATATTATTACACTTATGGAGAAATAGTTGAAGTAACATTAGTCCTTTACAAGGTAGAGCGAGTTTGCTTTAGATAGGAGGGGAATTCGGCTATAGTACAACATGCATTAATTGTTAAGTATGGAGATGGGACGGCTAGACACGACGCTTCGGCGTAGGCCCTGGATATGCCGGCTTTGTCAAAATTAGCCGCGTGCCTTGGGAGCTTCCCCTTCTGTTCCAACCTCGACCTCCGTCTTCTCCGAGTCGGGCCTCGACGAGCCTAGAGAGAGGGGACTCGGTCATGGCTCTATGTCCTCGGGGTCTCGAGGCATTCTTCCGAAATGACTTGATAGCGAGAAATTAATTCTTCTGATTTTTGCCACATACACCCTAATTGTTTACTCTATGCCTACTATATTTGAATTATTTCCT
Organism: Nicotiana glauca; assembly: GCA_026770625.1. Taxonomy (NCBI): domain Eukaryota; kingdom Viridiplantae; phylum Streptophyta; class Magnoliopsida; order Solanales; family Solanaceae; genus Nicotiana; species Nicotiana glauca. Next base: position 201,243 of record MU777753.1, read on the forward strand.
TGTCTGTTATGCTCCAGTGACACATTAATTTCTTTCCTTTATTTGTTGCTTGTTCTTACCGTTTGAACTGATTCCTTTAATTAAGGGAGTATTTGGCTGATTTTCGTTCTTAATTGATTATGTAGTTCTATAATAGCTGAACAATTGATTCTTGCCTTATTTACCTAGCTTTCAAACTATTATATATACTCACTTCTCTTTTTATTACACACACGAACACATTAGTTCAAAACTCTCTCACACTCAAAACTTTTCTACTCTCTCTCTCTCTCTTTGGTTACTTGCTATTATTCTGAGTTAGCCGGCTACAAGCCAAGGCTAACTATTGTGCTCTCCTATTCCTCACTTTGTGTTTACTATCTCTCTACTGTTATGTTTTGATTTCAATTCAAGTCCCAAGACCAATATGTTTCTTTTAGTGCTTCAGTTTATCATGTTTCTAATTTATTTCTATCTATGGTTCTGTTGCTCAGCATGTAATTGACATGTTTACATTAGTTCTTCATCTAATATGCTAGTCTAACCCTCCTAGGGCCTTTCAGAACATGTTCTACTCCCACCCCCCTCCCTAGTAATCCATCTCAACATGACTCTACCCTATTTTGAATGATTGCCTACGTGTTAATCAGTTTTGATATGCAAATTGATCTGTCACTTTCAATGACTGATTCTATGATTGTTTCTGAAATTCCTACTGTGTTGGTACCAATAGCTTTCCCTTATTCCCTTAAACCCCCCACAAGAACTATTATTCTCCTGTATACTATGTGCTCTATATGTCGCTGATTCGCATTCCCCTATGTGAAGGACTGTTATTTGAGTGTTGGTGAACTTGTTTGACTGACCTGGTGTTGGTTTAATTACACAACTGTTTTCAAAAGCTATTTTACTAAAGAATTCTCTTGTTTAAAAAATTATTTCAACTACGTCCCTTTTTACACTGCTTTCCAGCTAAAAAAAATTTCAAAATTATGTGAAGCACTCTCACTCCACTCTTAGATCCTTAACTTCTGCCTCTCCAGTGTGTGGCATCCTTGGGATCCCTATGAGATCCCTCTGAACTCTGATACACTGGAGCTGGCTCTTCCACACTACACCTACTCAGTTCTAGTTATCAAGTCTAGGTGTGAGCACTTCCTGAGATCCATGAGATTCTTAGGGAACTCTGACGCACCTAGACAATGATATTGTCTATGGAATTTGGCATTTGAGGCTATTGGAGGCTTGGAAAAATTATTTGGGCCTATTTTCAGGCTCCCTATAGTGTAACTTTTTGTTTTCTTTTCTACTAATGTAATTCATGCAATATGGGTCTATAATAATTTATTGTAAACGAATATTGGGGTTTGCTAGTGAAAAGGGGAGGGTAGTCATATATGTTATCAATATCAATGGGTAGTAACCATGCCTTAGGTTTACATTTCCCATATGTGCATTAGAATCTATGTTTAGGACCAATATATTTCAAGCATGCCATGCATTAGATATCATGTTCTTAGGTTTAGTGTTTCAACATCTCGCTTGACATTGTTTTATCAATTAGAAACCCTGCTTTAGGCTATGTAATAACACTAACATAAAATTGTTGCTCCTGCACACTTGACATCACACTCTACAATGTTGTAACCTTTATGCATTTAGAAATCACGTTTTTTAAAAAATTCTTCAATTATACTGTCCATTTAGAAATTCTGCTTTAGGAATCTTGCATATCAATCACTCTATACCTTATGTGTGCATATTAGATACCATGTTTAGGTTCCCGTTCATCCTCGCTCAGTCACACTTAGTTAAACTATTGATGCACGAAAAGGGTATAAAATAGTCTCATGACTAATTATCCTATTTAAACAAATTAGTAATAATTTTGTATCTTTGTAACAACTAGAACAACATGCTCTTAGGCAAAAACGACTTCTGAATTTTAATAATTCTGATAACTGTTGTGCACTATCCTACGCCTAGGCAAGCCTTAGGTAATCCAATTTCTTATAAAACATGAAACTGCCTCTCTGTGTACTGCTTAACAGGCTTAAATCAATAGGCATATTGATAGGGCCATCGCTTCTGAGTTTATAAAATAAATTGCCTATCTTCTATGTTTTGATATTCACTTAGAGATCATGCCTTAGGATCCTGTTTAATAATATTTCTCTTATTTGTGTTTGAGTCGTGCTGTTTACATGCATTATTTGTGGAGGAGAACCCGAGCTTCTTATCTGCTATTTCATTCCTTTATTTGTTGAAGTCCTATGTGTTCTTACTTGTCGCCTTAGTATTTTCTCCTTTAAACCTTAGGGTCTGTCTAGAACTGCCTATAGGTAGAGGTCTTAACATCCTCCAGGACCATTAAGAAAGGACGGGTAACAACACGAAATAGAGATCGCTAACTAACACTCGCTTTAATAACCGCTAAGGGGTGGGAAGGGTAGATATGTGATACGATGACTACGCGCTAATATCACGTGTATCCCCTCATTGAGGAGCGTTTATTGGAGATTGCGTGTGGTGATCCTGTAGGTTAACCAACCTAGGACCCCATTTTCTAAAATTCCGTATGTTTAAAACTTTGTTTTTTATCTGTACACAACTTGTTCAAATCATTTGTCTTATTATTTGAGTCATATAATGTTCAACGTGCTTTATTCGCAATTATTTATTTCAACTACTTATTTATTAAAGGACTAATTCATAAGTATAAGTTCGGTCGGGACCTACAGTTATAGACCGAGAGGGGTGCCTAACACCTTCCCCTCAAATCTCTGGTAATGCAAACCAATCTAAGATTTAATCGCTCTTAGTGCCCTAATGCACCTTTATATTAGGTGGCAACTCTTCATACCCAACTCCCAAAAGGAAATGAGTTATTACCCAATGTAATGTCGAAACCCGAACTTCTCTCCACGGAGGAAAATAAGGGGGCGCGACAGTTGATGTGGCCAGAAATGGCTAAAGATGCAAACTCAAAAACGGACGGACCTTAATGTAATATAACACCTAGTTGTGGATTCAAGATTCTAATACATGAGTGACAGAACCATTTTGCGCAAATGACCCCATTTTTGCAAGAATGGCCGATGTTGCCAAAAGTTGCTAGACATGCAAGATTTGGCTAAGACCCCTCGAAGCCAAGAACCTAAGACTCACTAGGAAGAGCTGACCCTTTGTGAGCTACCTATGTATCTCGCCCCGAAAGACGAGAATCAGGTATGCGTAGGTCGGGAAGATTGGACACGGGCGAGAATAAATATAAAAAAAGGAAAAAAAATTAATTGATTTAGAGAAAACATATTTTTTGTCTTCTTTTTTTAAAAAAAAAAAATAATGGGAAAGTGCAAAATCTTTTGAATTTTTCATTCAATTCTTTTTGTTGTTTTCTTAAAAAAATGTGAAAGAAAAATATAACTGGGCCCTACTTGCTTTATTTTCACACTTCACCCTTTTTTTTCTCTCATTTATCTTCAATCATCATTGGTCCGCCAAAAGATCTTTTTTACCCTTGAAGAATGGAACATGTAGCACATAAGATGTATCAGGATGGTCTTTTATTTTTGGGTACACCCACTACTAAAAAATTGGTCTACTGTAACGGTTAGAAAACCGTTCCCACAGACTATAAAACCGCTACCATAGGTATATTGGAACGGTTTACAACCCGTTACATCAGCCCGCGTGCCCGTAGGTCTATTTGAACGATTCTTGCAACGGTTTGCATCGCCGTACCTATAGATATGTCTATCGCAATGGTTTTTCCATTCTCTATTAGAACGTTTATTTTTTTCAATTGGAACGGTTTAAAACAATTACTATATTGTTTATACAATAGTTCTTTACTGTTACCATATTATTTAAAGCGATACTTATGTAAGCTATTGTTATGGTTATTTATAGATATAGCAACAGTTTCTTTAAGCTACCGCAACGGTTCTATTTTTATTTGCAACGATTTATAGATCAATTTGGAACATTTTATAGGACCTATTGTAATGGTTTACATTGTCTACTGGAACGTTATTTGTGTCCTATTGTAACAGTTCTGGAAGGCTATTGTATCAATTCAATTAAAACTTAAATATAGCACCTGTTACAATATATATAAATAATAACACTAAAATTTAAATACGTCATAAAATGAGACTATTAATAATAATATAAAATTATCCTTCAGGTAAATAATATCCATAAAGCAAATGTTCTAACCCAAGTGCATAAGTTTAGTACATTTCAAGAGAGTAAGTAAGTTCCAAAAATATTGATAACAAAAAATTCATAGAACATTCATCTATAACAATTCAAAATTCTATCTCAAGTAAGGTCTAGCTCTTCTTCATCATCCATTTCTTGATCTTCTCCACCTACAAAAGAGGATAAATAAAGTTATTAATAGTTAGACAATAGAATAAGCAACTTACAAATTCAATAGAACCAAAATTATGTAGGGATCATTGAGGGTGGCGCATCACATCAAGGCCAACAACAGGCGGACGAACCCAAATCTTTCCTTCTAGAAAAAGAAAATCGACCGTGCATAAAGATTCAAATTCTTTGGCTTTAAAGGTAATGCCTTCTAGTTTAACCTCAAATTTATTAGTTCTCAAATATACAGTACCAGCCATATGTTTGTTTGTTGAATGAGATGATCCTAGTATTGTTGGTTTAGTATGAATAGATGGAGAAAAGATTAGCAAAAGGATGAGTGTCCCACAACAGATGCTAGAGAAAGGAACAACTCCCCAATGAAAATGAGATTTGACCCAATATTGCAGGGCAACCGAGACAAAATACTGGCAAGATGCACATGAAAATGTCATCAAAATGATATTCAAAACTACAGGAGAATACAAGGGGTAAAAGGAAGGAAACATTAAAATTGGATGTCCAAGTGTTGGTTAAAGCAAGTGGCAGGAGTAAGATTTCGGATAGTTGTGAAGGAAAATGACAAGTGACATATATCATTTTAGTTTCCGCAATCTAAGTTAACGAAATGCTGGAATGGGGAAACATATACAATATTTTCTATAGTTAACTTGAGCTATTATGCTGTCTATGTTCTTAAATCTTAATTCATCTATTTTCCAAATTAATCTATTGAGTTATCTATTTTCTTGATCGATCCAACTTGAAACTAATACATTAAGCTTCCTGAGCTATTGAGCTATATATCTTCTGAATTAGTTTATTGCATTTTTACAGATAAGGTTGAGACAAGTCTTATAGGGAGGCAGGCTAGTGGGGCAGTTACAGTACAGATGGAGAAACTGTAAGTTGTTTTCGTCTATTCACAACCTTGTGTCGATGGAGGATTGTTGCATCCAGCTTCCTATCCAATAAGAGAATACCAGTCCTGACTTTAAGGAGAACCATAAATAATTCATATTAGTGTGAAAATTGCAGATTTATCATTATTTATATTTTTTACATTTTAACTGGTACATTGTATAACTCACCAAACACTTGTAGACAATTAAAGCATTCTAACCAAGTCAGTGAAGTCCTCAGCAAACTTATTCACATATCTATATCACTATCCAATTCTAAATATATAATGCAACACTAATCCAAAACTACTACAAGAATGAGCCTTAGAGCTACTTCTTAACAATGTCGAATGCTCGAAAAAGTAGGAACCCCAAACAAGACAACCAAGTTTGACACATAAGTACCAAGTCCCAACCACAACTACAACCTCAACCATCACAGAGAAGTTGGATACCAATAATACCGAAATAGGCACATCAATAGGAAGAAAAAAAGATATTACCATATCCACTCTACCTTGAACCAAAGCAAAATCCCAAGCAAGGAAGGAGGAGAGGAAGAAATAGAAGAAGATATATAACTGTTGGTACGTACTGACCTTGATTGTTACTACCAACATTGTTACTACCAGCAGATGGTTGACTGTTTAGTTGAACAACAACTTGTTATGCAGAGGAAGCTTGTACAGGTGAACATGCACTGAACCTTAATATTTCAAGATCAAGTTGCAAATTTGGGTTCAGACGCTGATTTCGTAAAGATGCAAGTGATCCAGCTGGAATACGGTTGGATATTTTCTTATTTTTGCTTGAGCACCCTTCTTGATTCATGTATATTCAAATATTTTTCAGATTCTGAAAAGAAAACACAATATAGGTTAGCAAATAACAGAGGAACACTTAAACCAAAAAATAGCTAACTTGAGAGCTCACCGGTGCAGATTTGCTGCCAAAATTGCTGCAGGAAACTGATCAGAAATAGCCTAGATTTCAACTTTTAGTTGCTGCAGTTCTGCTGTTAAGTTGCAAGAAACAGAAAATGGGTTGTTAAAAAGAAATAAATCAGACAATATTAGGTTTTTAAACAGGAAGAAACAGGAAACTATCAACAAGAATGTAGATGCCTTACCAGACTAACCCAAGCAGAATGTAGATTTCAGAAAATTACAAAGAAACATAAAATGGGTTGTTGGTCTGCTGAAAATGCCACTAAAGCTTTTCTCAAAACCATGGACATGGTAATTACAATTATGAACTTATCATATCTGAAATCTGATATACAATTCAAATAATTTTTTCTCCTCAAGTTGTTACTAATGTTATGTTGATCTGATTCAGGGAAAGAGAGCTACAGAACCAAATGGAGCAGAGTTCATTTCCGCGCTCGCAGCAGGAAATAATGTACAACTTATGGTATTTGCTTTTGCAAATGTTGCAGACTCCACCACCCTTGCACTGGTGGCAGCAGCTCAACAAACAGAAGGTTGATGCATTACACTTACTACCAGATACAACTAGTCTTTTAGAGAATTTAGTAGATTGGAATTGTAAATACTTATTTAATGTAGAACACTTCAGCTTTCATGGAAAACTACCAAAGATTCAAACATACGAAGAGGAAAATAGGAAAGAGAGCTGTCAAACATGATACTTATCCGTATATTGAAAAATATGATACCAATCTGCACAAAAAAAGATTGAAATGAAGAGGTCGCAGGATGGTTTGGCATGTGTCCTATTCAGTTATTAAAATGTTCTTGTCTCTTTGACATGATATACTTAAGAAGAAGCTAAAGGTTTCTCAATCAAGTATGGTTTATCTTAGTGATATCAAGATTGTTATTAAAAGGAGAGAAAAGATTACCCATGCATTACGTCGCATTAGGATTTAGATGATTCTTTATCTTATGTTTCCTTGTTCTTTCTTGATGAGGTGGTCTGATTTTGCAGATGCATCTGGTAGAAAAATGGATAACCTTCAGATGGTACCAATAAAATTCTTCGTATCAGTCAACATTGGAGAAGAGAAACCATTTGATTTCTTAAGTATACTATTAAGAGTAAAAAAAAGTACTTGCATTAAGATTCTATAACTTCAAAAGTCAATTAGTAGAAAATTTCATTCATTCTTGATAATTTCATCAGCTTTCACACTAGAGAAAATTGAACCTATTTTAAGCAAACTATCTTTCGCGAGAATGTCTTTATTTTGAAAAACTAAAGATAGAGATGGAGGAATTATACATACCTTCTCCGCCCCTTCAACACATGTCGTTCTGCCTCTGAATACTACTGCAACTGATAAGGAAAACATGAACCCCACAAAGAATCAAATATTTAGCCTATCTAAATGAAATGCAAAACACTACTGCAAGTGCTCTTTGTTGTTGTTCTTTTGCAGAAATGTACTCGAATGTGGTACACAAACCACTAACGAACAGTCAGATGCAACTAGCTTTTACTGCATTCTCTCATTATATTGTGGTTACTAGTTTAGTTTAACAGTTTAAAAAGAGCTACGATAAGATTATTAGTACAATAAAACTGTGATCCATAAAAATGTGTACAATTTTTTATTTTCCTCTTTTCACATTTTTTTTATCTCCATTATGCCAAAAGGACTGAAAGCAAACAACTTAATAAGTCTAGGAGACTAGATTAGATCTTGTATCTCATCAGTCTATACAAAATTATTTTGTATAGAGAAATATTTTAGTAATAAAATCATGTTCTAGTGTTTGGAATTTCTTTTCTTTAAGAAAGTCATTTATGCACAGTGACATTTTCCTTTACAAAATGCTAACTAATACTTGGTTCAATCAACAGTTAGAGAGTATTTTCAAGTTTTAATACCTAAAAATATCTCCTATACCCTATCCTTCGCCCTTGTACAATTACCACACATGTTTTCCATTATAAAATATTTCATATGAATAACACTTTCCTCCTTCTGAACTACACCTAAAAGAAAATATGACAGGCTAAAATGGATATACGACCTACCTCTCCAATCTTGACTGAGCAAAATCTCGACAGCATCAGTAGGCAATCGTAAAAGGTTTTTATTTTCCTGAAAATCAAGGAACAAAGAAGGGAAAAAGGGAAGTTTGTTGAGGAAGCTCTCAGAAACATAGAGAATCAACTGAAAAATATTCCACCACACTACAAATAGCAGAAATAGCATAAGAAGTAATAATAAAATGGAAAAGCAAGAGAGTGCAAGAACAACCCAAAAAACCAGAATAACCGTCAATTAAATCGACAAAAAACAGTTAAAACAAATTCAGCACACAACTTTTTGAATGGGTTCGAAATCGACCCGATTCTAGGGTTTTGTTAAATGGTTCTGTTATTGCTGTGGTTATAAGCACGCTTGGGAAAGAGGGTAGGATTTTAGTAGCATCATCATTGCTTCATAACTTGCATAAAGATGGTTTTGGTATCAATGTTTATGCATATACTTCTTTAACTACTGCGTTTGCGCGTAATGTGAGGTACATGGATGTGGTTAAACAGAAGGGATGACTGAGATTTTAAAGAAAATAAACAAGAATGGCATAATACAGGTTGGAATCATGATGAAAAATGCAACTTACCTGTGCCGCCGATGGTAGTTTGTCTTCCTCGTAATCTCCGGCGAAGGTTTTTGGGAGAGAGAGGTCGGAACTTTTTGGAAGAGATTGTATTTGTTCTTGTAATCTCCATATGTGTATACGTATATTGTTAGGTTTTATTGTTTTATTAAATATTAAATATATTTTATATTTAATATAGAAGAGGGGTCTATAAATTTAGCTGGACGTCCAAAATTTGGGGAAAATTGTAGAGGGAATTAGTAACCGTTGCCGTACATTAAAATTGCAAATACCCTTTACCATAGATAAGCTTCTTGCTACGGTTGTCCAAAACCGTTTTCGTAGAAAATCTATTGTAACGGTTTTTAGACTACTGCAACGGTTTAGGGGCTAAACTGTGCCGATAGTACCAATTACCTTACATAACGGTTGAAACCATTGCAACAGACCGTGGCAATAAAAAGCGTTGCCATAGCTCCAGTTTCTAGTAGTGACCTGTCCTAGAAGGACCTAACCCTGTGTTGAGTCCTCAAAGTCAAATGCACATGATGCAAACAAAAGTTCCTACTAGGGATCCGGCATGAGGCTATGTTATTCTAGGTTTAAACCTGGGATTGTGTTCTAGACCTGGCTTACCCGAGCGGAAAGCTCGAGCCGAGGTGGGGGCAACATACCGGGAGCACAAAAGTCTACCCAGCCTAGTTGATGACCCAACCTCATTCTATTTGGTATGACTTCTAACAGAAAAGTGGGCCACGCATACGTGTGCACCATATTTTATAAGAGCCAGAAGGGAGGTGTAAGAAGACAGTTTAATATAGTTTAAATAATATCAAAGCAATAAATAAATGACAATTAACACATTAGGTCCACAAAATACAGTAATATCAACAATAAATAAATCCAAGTAAAAATCACATTAACAAGCTCGAATTCTTGCCCTGAACCAGAGATTCTGGGTTTGATCCCCAGCAGAGTCGCCAGAGCTGTCACACCTCCTTTTTTACCCAAAAGGGCATAATGGAGTTTTTTCAATTAAAGTAACAATAACCGAAACAAAATTATTTATTCAAATTCAGAGTCTCCACTTGGAAAAATTTATGGTGTCCCAAGTCACCGGTTTAAAATTCCGAATCGAGGAAGTTTGACTCAGTTTTACAGTCCGCGAAATACAGAAATCTGAGTAAGGAATTCTGTTAACCCGGGAGAAGGTGTTAGGCATTTCTGAGTTCCGTAATTTTAGCACGGTCGCTTTAATCATACCTTGCTTAATTAAATTATCTAATTACTTATTTAAGAACCTATTTTTATTTTTACCTCTTACCGCTTTTAATTACTCGATTATTTATAATTAAGTAATTAACTTAAAACGAGTCGCGCGTACGTGTACTCATTTCGTTTGGCACGTCAAAAATCATGGCACGCGTACGTGTCCACAATTAATCACGCTTTATTATTATTAAGAAAGTTTAGCCGAAGTTGCGCGAATGCATACCTCGATTTATTTTGGAAAAGATCGTAATTATGTCACCTGAACGCGTACACAATTACGCTGATAGATTAAACTGCGCCTAAAGCATTTCCTACGAATATTCATTTTAAAAATGTACTCATATCACGCGAACGTGTACACAATTAATAACATTTTATAATTATTAAGATTGTTTCGCCAAAGTTACGCGAACGCATATTTCAGTCTTAATTTTGGAACCCGTAATTATATCACGCGAACATCGAAAAACCTAAAGGTCGCCTACCCGAGTGTGATCGACCTAGCATGTTCCTAGCAACCCGAGTAATTAAAAATGAGACGAGAATAACAAAATCATTTTTTTATATGCCCAAATTCCTTCTTGTTACCAACCAAAACCAAAATCCCTATGTTAAAGGGGCCATTTTACGTAGAGAACTTAAACCTAAGCAGTTGAGACTTCCTCCAGATGAAGTCCATCTTGGCCCTGGGGCCGTGGACTTCTTGGAATGGTCAATTCTGCGAAGGTGTGTACATACCTGGTTAGAGTCTCTCGCCTGGTATGCTCAGCAACCAGTTCACCCTCTATTGAATCTTGGTTTGATGGTCCAGACCTCTTGGAAGATTAAGGATGAAGATCCTCATCTCTGAGTCCTTTGTGGAAAAATCATTCATATAAATTGAATGCTCCTACTACAGATAGGAAATCGAACTTCAATTTTTCTGTCAAAAAATCCCAACCTATGGGCTTGTTAACTTGAGAATAACAGAAGCAACGTAAAAATAATAGAGATACATGTTCGTTCGCTAATAAAACATCCATAAAAACTTTAACATAAATAAACAAAATTAAGAAAATTTTAGACAAACAATGCCACAATAGAACAAAACATAACGTCCATAGTCATCAAAGATTAATATAGAGTGGAAATTAAAAATCAGAGAAAGAAGTTGACCTTAAAACAATGCAATTTTGGTTCTGAAATGCGTAAAACCAAAAAATTTGGACAGCGACAACTCGATGGAACCACGAATATGCCCGGAAACTTCGAACAGACAACCTCAATTCAAAATGACGCTACTACCACAACAATGGCGACACTGGAGCAACAGTCAAAACGACACACACACGAAGGAATTGCCAGAGAACTAATTCCGGCCAAACTCGGCACAAAGCATCACAACATCCAGAACTTGTTAGATCTAAACTCGTCCGACATAGAAGTAGAGCACACGTGAATAATGGTGATGAAACAATCTCTGGTTTTCTATTCGTTTACCGTCGACAGTGTGACTTCGACGATACAAAGACAGTAGAGGGGGAAGAAGGGAAAGAAGCAACGACTAGGGAAACTCAATGGCTCGCCGGCCAGCTTGCCGGAGGTGGCAGCGGCGGCGGATGTTGGTCCATTCTTGGGCGTTCTTTTTCTTTTAGGTTCCTGGCCGCTGCTGCCTCTCTTTGTATCTGTATGTGCCTAGGTTTTTTGCCGGAGTTTTCTAAGAGTGAATACAAAGATGGGCGCTGCTCTAGGTTTGGGAGTTCTAGGGTTCTGGTGTCCTAGGGGTTTTTTGGTCTAGTGTGCAAAGAAGAAGAAGGGTTTATTTTTAGGGTTTCTTAGGTTGCATCTAGGTCTTCTAGGATTTATGTGTTAGGGTGTATAGGAAAAAGGGGGAGTGGGTCTTATGGTTTGGGCTTTAAAATTTGGCCAACTTTTTGGACTTCTTCAATTAAGACCAAATAAAATTAGCCTCAAATTTCATACTCTTTCTTGTAAAATAAGACTAAAAATACTACATTATTTACTAATTAATCGTCTTAAGTACAAATGACTATTAAAAATAAAACTAACCATTAAAACAAAACTATTTTTGGTATTTTTATTTTTATGTAAAGTATAAGAGTCAAAACTATTTAAAATAGCAATATTAAACCAAAACTAAATATTTAAACGCTAAAATTTGTAAAATCTCGCGAGGATCAAAAATTATATGTCTGCAGCTATAATAGTAGAAATTCTTCGCAGCGAGCTTGCGATTTTCTTATCATAATGACCACCTAAAGTTGGATTTCCAGTTGTACTTTTTAGTTTGGTGTGCCAATAGTAGCATAATTGCTTACTCATTCTTCCTCTTGCGTATACAAGTTATGTGACTTTCATGCTGCCTTTAGCAAAAAATAGACTTAATGGACAAATAAGGGATATGCAAGAATTTGTTCTTGAACTCTAGAGAACACGAGGAAAGAGGTTCATCAGAGCAATAGGGAAAGCTTATATACAGGTGGTCGTACTAGCGACCACAAGTCAAGCAAGGGTTCCCATTTGTTCAGTATCCGAGAAAGAGAAAGGAATCTATTCGGGAAGCACGCATCAGCCCCTTTATCGATACCAAGGGGGAGCATGAATTAGACCAATAGGGCACTGCTCTTCGCCTGCCATAATAACAACAAAAGTCCATATTGGAACTTTATTACCTTATTCTTTCAACCCTAAAATGGAGTCATTGTTATAAGAGGAGGATCGAGAGACCTCGAGCGTAATATACAATAACATCGGAGAGACTTTAGCCGCATCTTAACCCACGGTTGCAGAATGAGGCCTTCTGTATATTTCCCCCTACTCCATCATTCTTCTCCTTCCACATGAAGCATTATGATTATTATTAGTCATAGCATTATGATTATTATTAGTCATATCCACAATGAGTTTAGAATATATTTGAAGAAGAGCTTTAACCATTTCATTTGAGAAAGCAAAATCTAGTCTTGTAAGGCACCCTGAATCATATTATTGCATAAGTAAATCTAAGATTCAAAGATTTCCAGGACCATTGATCTATCTGCCTAATCCCCAATTCACATTTTCTTCTTCTTCCATGTGAATCATTATGATCACCAATAATAATACCAACAATGAGTAGGCAATCTATTTCAAGGAGACATTACTCATCCAATGTGAGAAAATAAGATCAGTCCAATAAGGTACACTGGATCATATTATTTTTATAGTAAATCTATAATTCATAAAAATGTCAAGACCATTGATCTATTTTCCGTATGTATAACTCAGTTCCAGCTTTTTTCAGCTTTCCATATGAAGCATTGTGAACACCATTATTATTATATAGTAAATATAGAATTCATTTCAAATTGTAAATTTTCATCCCATTCGAAGAAATAAAATTTAATCCAATAAGGCATCCCAAATCATATCATTGCTATAGTAAATCTAAGTTTAGAGAATGTCAAGACCATTTATCCATCGGCCTTCCGTATAATCCCTCAACTCTGGCTTTCTTCTCCTTCTGTGTGAAGCATTATGATCATCACTTATCATATTTATAATTAGTTTGATGTCCTACTAAAAGAGAACATTATCATTTGACAAAATAAAATCTAACCCTACGGGTTAGCCTAATTTATATTATTTCTATAGTAGATCTACGATTCAGTGAATGTCAGGACTAATTGATCATTTCTCTTCCTTATGATCCCCAAATTTATATTTTTTTCTCCCTCCACATGAAGCATTATGATCACTAATCTTCATATCTAAAAAGAGTTTGGAATGCATTTCAAGGAGAGTATTTTCCACTCCATTTTAGAAAATAAAATCCAGTCTAACAAGGCACACTGAATCATATTATTGCTACTATAAATGTATGATTCTGAAAATACTAGTACAATTGATCCATCTACTTTCTGTATAATCCTCCCATTCAAGTTTTCTTCTTCTTCTTGCACATGAAGCATTATGATCACCGACAATTATATCGAAAATGAGCTCGGAATGTATTCAAGGAGAATATTATCCATCTCACTTGAGGAAATAAAATCTATTCCACAAGATAGCATGAAACATTTTTTTAACTATAGTAAATTTAGGATTCAAAGAATGCCAAGACCACTGATCCATCTAACTTTCTTGTAATACCTCCAATTCCAGTCTTTTTTACCTTCCTCGTGAATCATTATTATCACTAATAATCATATCCTCAATGAGATTGGAATCTATTTCAAGAACATTATCCGTCCTATTTGAGGAAATAAAATCTAGTCGAACAACACAACTTGAATTATATCAGTGCTGCAGTAAATCTTGGATATAGAGAATGCTGGACTTTAAGTCATTTGGGCTTTAAAGTAAAAGAAGTGTGAATTGGAAATGGAGGGAAATAAAATGGAGGAAAAATAAAAATTTGAAGAAGTGAATTTTTGTCTTGCACTTTGTCCCTCATTGGTGAGGGACAACTACATTTATGTGNCTTAAAAGGAGTTGAAGAGAATGAACCCTCGCGCCGTCATCGTCGCTCGCTCGGATTTGGCTTTGGATTTGTCAAATGATCGATAAAATTATTTTTTGGACAAAATTTATTCTATTATTTAATAAATAATTAAATGCCAAATCACTGCTGAAAATACGCGAGAACCTGAAGGTTCAGAAGGCCTCTCTGGCCGCGGTTCAGCCGCGACCGCGGTGGAACCGCGACAGTAAGATTCAGAGAGGCTCGAAGGTTCAGAAGGCCTCTCTGGCCGCGGTTCTGCCGCGATCGCAGTAGAACCGCGGCAGGCAGCGTATTTTCTGAAAAGGCACCTTTTCCAGACACCTCTTCTGATATTTGCCTATAAATT
>MU777753.1:223098-261246 GCA_026770625.1 Nicotiana glauca
GATTTAATCCATTACCTTGGCAACGTGTGAGGGGGTTAAAATTCCTTAAGGACACACAAGAAAATTGTGGACTCGGAAATTTCTGATTCTTCTACATTTATTTATTCTTCTAACAGTTTTTCTGTTTTTTTTTTGTTTTTTTTATTTTAACACAGTGACGCGTACAGAGAATGCCAAGACCATTAATCCATCAGTCTTGGTTATAAGGACCCTAAACTACAACTTTATTCTCCTTACAGATGAAGCATTAAGACCACCATTGATTGTATATGTAATGAATTTGAAATCAACTTTCATTTGAGAAAATGAAATCTACTCCAATAAGATAACCTAAATCATATTATTGCTATAGTAAATCTAGGTTCATTGAATGAATGTCAGAACCAATGATCTATCTGCCTTCTATATGAATAATTATCACAACTCTAGCTTTTTTCTCTTTCCACATGAAGCAATATGATCACAATTAATCATATCCACATTGAATTTATAATCTTATTCAATGAGAACATTATCCTTCCCATTTGACAAAATAAAATTTAGTACTACAAGGCAGCCAACATCATATTATATTTATTGTTGTTACGCCCCACAATATTACGTCGATATTACGTCTCAAATTATTAAATTACGACGATGTTGTACCTTGTAATTTTGTACGTTGAATTTTTCATAAGGTAATTGAATTAGTCCAAGGAAAAAGATTATAAGGATTATGCTATTTTTAAACAAATAATGAATAAATTTGTGATGGTGAGAAGGGGGAGCAAGCCAAAGAAAATGAATTTTTCATCCAAGTTTGGCATATTGGTATAAAATACAGGTCGAGCGTTAATACCCAATATTTATGGACTAGTGTCATACAAGATACTACATGACCAAGGAAATGCCCAAGTAGTGACTCTGTTTACCGTGAAAATGGTAACAATAATTGGATTCGTAAATCAGATTCTAAAAATACATGATCTATTTTTTATGCTAGTTGTTAGAGCAGATGATGCTAGGAATATGAAGTTTAACGATGAAATGCAAGCCAAAATGAGGCAGTGATCAAACCGAGGGGCCTACTGCCCTGGCCTTGGACTGGTCAATGGAAGACCTCGGGGTCAACGCTTGGGCTCAATCTCGAGGTATCAGGGTAGTCGGGAATGGGATAACAGTTAAGATATGATTCAACAAGGCTTTTCACGGACAATAACAAGCAATAAATGAAGAACAAGTGGGAGAAAAGTGAATGCCAAAGTAATCTCGAGCCAATAAGAACAAGCGAGTTAGGGAGAAGAGAGAGAGATATTATTGCACTTTAGTAGAATAGTTGGAGCAACATCATCCCTTTACAAGGTAGTGTGGGTTCCCTTTATATAGGAGGGGAACCCGGCATAGTACATGGGCATTAATTATAAAGTGTGGAGATAGGATGGCTAGACGCGATGCTTCGGCACATGCTCTGGATAGGCCAGCCCTGTCAGACTTAGCCGTGTGCCTTGGGAGCTTCCCCTTCTGTTTTGTCTTCGATCTTCGTCTTCTTTGAGTCAGGCCTCGACGAGCCCCGAGGGAGGGGACTCGGTCGTGGCTCCCCATCCTCGAGGTCTCAAGGCATTCTTCCAAAATGATAGCGAGAAATTGAGTCCTCTGATTTTGCCGCGTACAGATAGTCTCTGCATTTCCCAGAATGAAGCGATGGGAAATGATTCTGAGACTTGACTCCTCGAGCTTCTTACGACGACGTCATACCAATGATGCAACCTGTGGCGCAAGCTTTTGTGGCGACCGAGGTGTCCCACGGATTTGTGCATTTCGACTGCATTCAATGTACTGCCGATTCCCGTTCTCCAAGGTGAATGTACCGCTATCGATTCAGTTTTTCAAGAATGCAATAACTGCGTCTGTCGGTCAATCTTCCAAAGCCTCGATGACCGTGATATTACCCCCTATAAATGGCGGTGCCTTGGTGTTGTTTTTCCTTTCCCAGTGCCTTCGTTGGCTCATTTGCCCATTTCTTCTTATCATCTTCCTCTATGCTTAAACATCATGCTTGGGCTCATAGCCTCAAGGCCGTTTGGTGGAGCTCCCTTATATTGTGTTGTGGCCTTTTGCTTGGGCTTCCCTTTGTCGAGCATAATCATGATGTCCCGTAACTGCTGTGGTCGTTGTTAGGTTTGCTGCTATTTGCTCGAGATGATATCATACGAGGGTCCACTTTCCTTGCTCGCAGAGAGTTCTTCAAATTACATATTGCTGTTCAAAAGGGGGCTCGGATTGTACACCGCTGTTAACCTTCATACCCTAGCTCGACGTAGTGCTCTGCCCCGAGCTGGGGGTTTGTACGGCTAGATGTTCCAAGAAGTGGACTCTAACTAGCTGTGCAAGCGGGACCGAGGCTTGTTCCGTTCGTTGTCTCTTTGAGGTTCTCTTGGCCAGCGAGGATCCTTGAGTTTCGGAGAGCTATGGCATTTTTTCATCCCTCACTGCTTCTTGCCCCATCCTTTGTGGATATCAGTGTGGAAGGACGGGATGAGGCTTCTAAGGATGTGCGTCCGGAGGCACCCGTTGTAGGAGGCGGACCTTCAAAGGTGGACTGGTCTCTAGGCTTTTACTTCACGTGTGCTTCTTCCTTTATGCGTAGAGATCCTCTGTAGGCTTTTGTAATTGTATGTAAGGACCCCTCAAGGGCTATTGTACATGGACTTTTATGAATATGAATATACTTCCTTGACTTCTATTTTTGATTCTTGCCTTCTATTGTATGTTCTCGTGCCTTTCGAGGACTTTGAATATTTTCCTTTGTCGTTGACCGCTGATATTTAACTTGGATGCGAGCGTTCTTCCCGATCCTCTACTGATTGATATGGCTCCTTTCCTAGCCCATCGTTATACCTCGAATCAAGCCTAGATTGATTTGATAGGCTCGGGCTGTCGAGCCCTCCGAGTTGCATGGAGATAGTACGCCGAGTTTTGGAGCTTTCGAGAATGGTAACCTGAGTGAAGGTCAGCTTTTGTACCTAGGGGGTCTCTTTTGAACTTGATGCAGATAGCTTTTTTAAAGTGTAGGGGATAGACTTCTGTTGAGGGGCTGCCTATACTCAAGCGCTACCTCGAGCCTTCCTGGAGCCTTCGTGATTGGAACTTCGCGTGCTTATTTTTCTTTTTAGAAAAGGAAACCATGTGATCGGGTATCGCCTCGAGTCGAGTGATAGTGTTGAAAGCTTCTCGAAGCCCGACTTTTTTTTTGGCTAAGATCCTCGAGTTCGGATGCTGTCTCGAGGCTAGAAACAATATGGTTGATCTCTTGGGGCCTGGATTCTCATCGAGGGATGCCTCTGGATTTAGGTATCACTCCACTGATCTGTATCGAGGCCGTTGTCTTTTCGGGGCTCACTCCGGATAGGTGAATTGCTGTTATTTCCTACATATTTGTGGGGCGACTTCGGCTTCTTCAAAAGGCCTCACTATTTTGGATAGCTACCCTTCCGCCTTAACATAGGGTTCTTCGTTTCTTCAGGTGCAAAAAGCGTTGGTGCACATTTTTTCCTTAGTCTATAGATTCTACCATAGCTATGGAAACTACTTCGGGGTCGGCCCGACAGGGAGGGGGGAGTTCCACGCCCAGCCTTTAGGATCCGCGGGAGTTCCCTACGAAGACTGTTTCTTTGATAAGAGAGAAACATCTGGAGATGGTGAGGAGATATTGCGGATGGAGCGAGGATATAATGCTACAGGCGCTTTTCCCGGGTGAGAGCATTACGTACTCTGCTGATGGATTCTTGAGCGTATACCTATATCCATTCGCATTTGGCCCCCTTGACAGGGTCTTGCTTGATTTATGCTTGAAGTATCGGGTTACTTTGGCGCAGATACATCCGTCGTTTTGGCGGGTGGTCTTGATGATGAGGCTTTTTTTGGAGAAGGCTGGGCTTAAATTCACGCTCAGCCACCTTGTCATGCTGTACTGGCCCTTTCACCTCTGAGGCCTGTTAACCTTGCGATGTCGTTCGTCCATGCCTCTTGTTGTTGATGATGAATAAGGTGATGACCAAACGTGGATCAGTCGATTCTTCAGGGTCCAAACGACTGACATTGTCCCTTTGGAGCTTATGCCATTTCCCGAGAGATGGAATTATGCACGTGAGTGGATTGTCTGGTTCTTTTTCAGATTTTGCTTATAGTGAAAATTAGTTGAGTAACTATTTTTGTCCCCTTTTGCAGCAACTTCATGGATGCAGGGTGAAGTTCACGATCTGCCTGGTTGGGTCCAGAACTGATCAGGTAGGCCCGGAGGCTTTTAAGTGCAATTTTTGACTTGAGCAGGTGCTGGGGCCTCCGCGCTTTGCCAAGCTATTTAGGCTTAGTCTACGAGTCAGGTCTTGACTCGAGCTTGCCTGACCTTCAATCTTCTATGCTCGTGTGGGTGGATAGTAATTTGTTCTTATTTCTTGCCCTTGGTCATTTGTTGTTTTAACTATTTTGGGTCCAGTCTCCGAGTCACGTTGCGATTCGAGCTTTAATTGACCCTTAAGTTCTTTCCTGCCTGTATGGGCTGAAGACGATAGCTTTTTGTGCTTCGGGTCAAAGTGACCTTATAGGTGCGTGGCCCGGAGGCTTATTTGGCTGGCGACAATGGCATTTATGTCGTTCCCTTAGGCATATTGTAGTTAACTGTTTTTGATCTGGTCTCCAAATCGGGTTACCACTCGAGCTCATTTTAATCCTAAAGTTTTTAATTTTTGAGTTGGCGACAATGGCTCTTACGTTATTTGGTCATTGAGACCTTTTAGTGTGCGGCTCGAAGGCTCGTTTGGCTGGCAGTAATGGCTCTTACACTTTTGCTCGTAGGACTTTTGTCGGCTTAGTATTCCTCTCGTTAAGGTCTTTTTTGAAATAATTTTGCCTGAGCCATCATCGGTTCGACAAGAACCTCTATTTCAAGTCATTAGCGTCAATGTTCGAGCACCTCGGAAGGTTCTTAGCTTGTAGGATGAGTAGATCAAAGCCATGTGATTTGGAGCTGACGTGGTGAACACTCGTTTGCCTATTGCGGGAAGCCTGTCTTAACTGGTTCTTTTCGAAGTATATTCGAAGTAGTGGACTGCGATTTTGTTTAGCGATGATCGGGCATCCCCGAGTCGTGTTAATTTGGCTGGATCAACCATTTTGATTGTAGTCATATGTGTTTAGCTGGAGCCATTTTTGATCCTGAGTGATAGTTTCGGCGTCTACACCGAGGGTATGCCCTTTCAGGATTCTAACAAATGCGACATATAGCCTAAATTTCGGGATTTTGAGTTTTATGCCTGTAGTAAGGTCTTACAAAAAATTTTATGCCTATTGAGGTCTTACAGTTTGTCATGCCTGTGAGGTCTTACAGTTTTTCATGCATGTTGAGGTCTTATAGTTTGTGTTGCTATGTAGAATAGATCTGGTTATACCAAATTTGCCCACCTTGGGTCTGATAGTTTAGGGTTTTCCAGAGCATGGCGATTGATGACAGTCTCCGAGTCATCGAGTTTGCTTAGGCTAGAAGGCCGCTATTCGTGAGCTCAGAGTTGCCTTGCTGGGGCTTTATGAACCCTGAGTTTCGACCCTAGGGTCGTGCGGGTTCCAAGTTGTTGATGCTGAGTATCCGAGTATTTCGGGATGCATTCGGTCGAGGGGTCCTTGCCGGGAGTATACTGAGATTTCTGTGTTTGGCATATAAGATGCATAAAAGATATTCTTTTATTGCTTGGCATAAACACATATCATTTCATTGTTGTGAGCTCTGCCCGCGCGAGCGTGACTCCTCGGGCCATTTGGTCTGGTACATGATTCCCTATTGAAATTGAGTCTGTCATTCCTCGACCCTTTTGAGCGGTAGGCACTTTTCAAAGAGGTGGTTGGTTTCCTTCAACGTTTGATTGCACAAGGAAAGCTTGCGATCTTGTCGGATCCTCTTTAAGGGGTACGTTGCTCCGCTAAGAACCTTACTGGCGAGACCTTCTTTCGGACGAAAGTCCGGCCGAGGGGAAAGAGTGCGACGGGTCCTGTTAAGGCCTTGGGGTTCTCAGGTAGAGTTATCACTTCCGAATGCCCTGGCCGAATTCCTACACATAGGGTAATGGAAAACAACGAAGGAGAAGGTAACTTTTCTTTACCGTGGGGTGTAGGCGATGCTCCGGGGTTTGATATGTTCCTGCTGTTTCGGAGCGTGGGTTCTAGTTCGGCCCTCCACCATGTTTAATCGAATTTTGCCGAAGATGTGGTTTGCGTACCCCTTGATTCTTTCGAGAGTAGAGGTATTGATGTCGGTGATGCATCATTTGATGAGGAATTTCATCTTGCCGCGTATTCCTTTCCGCTCATGGTTTTAATTCCGTCCCTTGCGTGGAATTTCATTCCTCGGGCGAAGTGGGGGCGACACTATTTTCGTGCTGTGTGCTCGTGGCCATATGGATAAGACATCCGTGTTTTGCGCCTTCTTTGACGGTATAGAACTCGGCGTTCAAGTGTGAGCTAGACGGGCTGTATCGAGAGAATGGTATTCCTGCTTGTTGTAGCAATCACCGTTTGGAATCCGTCAAAGATTTGAGATGCGGGCACGGTTTGGTTCATCAGCCTAAGCTGCCCTATTGACCTCAGTCCGACTTCGCTGGTATGTTGATCGAACCACTTGAATTCATGAGCATATGTTTTATTTGAAATGGATCAAACGAGGGACAAGGGTTACTAGTGTGTCAGTGTGAGGCCGAGGCAAGGTCTTGGTGTCTTTTTCACTGGATGTAAGGGTGTCCTCTGGAATATATCCCTTGACCCATTTTTCCTTGGTGACAAACATTTTTACTCTCCCTTCTATGAGTTCTCGGAAGGTACTGTCGCTCCTCTGCTATCGTGGCGATACGTCGCTACTCGTTTGCTTTGCTCTTACAGGTCGCTTTCCTCCCTCGAGATTGAATTCGAGCCTGATCACTCGACAATGCTCGGTGGTGCTTTTTATTGAGTAGCATGGCTATTTTCTTCCTGAGTTGGTGACCATTTTCGACCCTGTGGTCGTGCGCGCCATGCGGTTCCTACGTAGGTTGTGGTTTCTTTGAGGAGGATTCGATCGAATAGGTCTAAGCCATTTGGTGTCCCTGGTTTCGCTTATGGTGAACACGATGTTTGGTATAGCAATGCTGAAGTCATACTCTGATGGGCGAGGTGCCCCTGCCGGCCATGCCTCATCGAATCTGGCTTTTCTGAAGATTCCTCGAGGATGTTGCCCTTGGCCATTTCCCGATCGTTGCGAGGTAGATTGCGTCTCGGGGCGTTCCTCTTATCTATGGTGCATGGGTGGTACCTCTCTCTGCTCAGAATTAGTTTCTTTTCCAGGAGCCTGCTTGGGTGTACTGGGTCCGAGGAGGCTCCCGGATGGTCATCCATGACTCTGATTCGTAGCTGGTGCCGTGTCGGGCATCCGACCAGATCTTGGCTGGGTATCTGATCAAGTTTCGTTTGAACTGCCCCGAAGTCGTTGGGCTTGGTTTGTTTAGGCTTTAGGCGAAGGCCTGTGTCGCCCACTCATCCGAAGCCGGGGGCGATCTCGTTCGTTCTATCAGGGAATGAGGTGCGAATTTCCATGGCATTTCATTCTCCCTTTGTTCGGCCCTGGATGCATTAGGCTCTCTCGTCGCTGCTTTGATGGCATCAGCATGTGTCTCTACAGAGGAATCTGCCGGTATGGCAAGCGAGTTTGTGGGGTCAGGTGCTAGTCTACGATGCCACATCATGGATCCTTTTGAGAGTGTTTCCTCGTACCTCCTCAGCAAGACAGGCTCGAACTCATCATCTTCAAGGTCGTTGCCTTTTCCCGCGCATGTGTAAGTGGCGATATGCTCGTCGGAATCCGAGGTCCTGTTGTACTTAGGGAGTTCTAGCATTTCGTACTTTCGTAAAACGGGTTCCGAGACCACTTCCTCGGGGAATGGTTGTTATATGAACTTCCACGAACCTGACTTGGCCCTTTTGGAGAGTTCCCTGAGCACCTTTGTTATGGAAAGGTTGGTCACCAATCCGTTATTGCTTGATCTCTCAGATACTTGTTTGGTGGGGGGAGCTGTTTCCGGCGTCGCTGTGCTGGGAGTCTCCGGATGGCTATGCAGCTGAGCGATAGCCAACTGCCGTGCCTGCAACATTTCAAAAATATCATGAAGACTCACTCCTAGTACTTCTCGATCTAGGGTTTTTTGGGCTTCCTGTCGGTTGGTATGATGTATGCCCCCATCAGTGTGTGAGGCTTCATAGACCTGCTGCGCATCTTTAGAACTCGCGTCCATTGGAATCGGCCCAGATGCATTATCGTGGCTCTACGGCATCGCGCCAACGATTGGAGCAGCCACATTGTTTTCGCCGTGAACTTTGAGGTTATCGTTCTTGACTTTGTTTACCAAGCCAGACATTTTGACTTGAAATCAAGAGATCTTGGACAATAAAAAATGTGAAATATAACTCGCCTTTGTGCAATGAAACCGACAAGAAAATAATCACTATTATTTTTAGCCCCGCAGCGAGCGCCAAACTTTTTACCGTGAAAATGGTAACAACAATTGAATTTGTAAATGGGATTTTAAAAATACGTGATCTATTTTTATGCTAGTTGTTAGAGCAGATGATACTAGGAATATGAAGTTTAACAATGAAATTCAAGCTAAAATGAGGCAGTGATCAAACCGAGGGGCCTACTGCCTGGCCTCGGACTGGTCGATGGAGGACCTCGGGGTCAATGCTTCGGTTCGATCTTGAGTTATCGAGGGTAGTCGGTAATGGGATAGCAGTTAAGATACGATTAAACAAGGCTCTTCACGGCCAATACCAAGAAATAAATGAAGAACAAGCAGGAGACAAGTGAATGCCAAAGTGATCTGGAGCCAATAAGAACAAGCGAGTTAGAGAGAAGAGAGAGAGATATTATTGCACTTGAGTAGAGTAGTTGGAGCAACATCAGCCCAAGGTAGTATGGGTTCCCTTTATATAGGAGGGGGATCCGGCTATAATAGTACATTGGCATTAATTATAAAGTATGGAGATGGGACGGCTAGACACGACGCTTCGGTATAGGCTCTGGATAGGCCGGCCCTGTCAGACTTAACTGTCTGCCTTGGGAGCTTCCCCTTCTATTATGGATTCTATCTCCGTCTTCTTTAAGTCAGGCCAAGACGATCCCCGAGAGAGGGGACTCGGTCGTGGCTCCCCGTCTCGAGGTCTTGATTCATTCTTCTGAAATGACTTGATAGCGAGAAATTAAGTCATCTGACTTTGCCGCGTACAGACTCTTAATACATGTGAAAGGTGGAATTTTTAGGAGATAATTGTTGGCCAAGTCAGCACATGAAGTGGGGCCCACACCCACTAGAATAAAACATCTCTAAATCAAAGAAGTCTTTACTAAGTAACGGAAGATATATTCTTTCCTAAATCCATCTCTATATTCATCTTTTCCAAGTGAAAGATTTAGTTTCTATATGAATAGTAACTAAAGAATATCATATAGATTGGTCAAGTCAGTAATTCATATGATATTGTATCATGCAATAGTAGCACGAGATGCAATTCTTAGAGAGCACGGTATAGTCTTTCTCAAGAATATCATATGGGTTTTTCCCTATTTCGATCCGTGGTTACGTGTTTTATCGCAATTGACGTGTGTTAGAGGGATTGTCAATAGAATCGACTCGGTTATGTTAAGGCTATCCGTTCTTTCTTTTGGAATGATCCATACAATACAAATAAAACGTGCAAATGCACAATTTCCATACATGACTCTATTCATAAAAATGTTAGAAATGCTTATATTCTTGATTCCCCATGTGTCATATTATTCTATCATCTGTTCATGGGTCTTAGAAAAATACGAAAGTTGAAAAGAGTTTACTTTATGATACTACTCAAACGCAAAATGGTCTTATGACATTCCGAGAGATTTTATTAACGTGCTTTTCATGTATTGCACTCGTGTACATTGACTCATGAACGGATAGCGTTATATACGCGTATATATGTATGTATATATATTTATATAGGGTATAGGAAAGGTTATGACATTATATATGCACTACCACCTGATCAACTAGTATACGATGATGATTTTGCCCACAGTGGCCGAGATGATGTGATGGGATGCCCTCAGAGGCTGATGATGTTATGAAGCATGTACCGATGCACGACATGAAATTCATACATATATGCATGACACTATAAGTATTTTATGATTTACAAAGTTTTCCAGACTTACAAGTTGAGTCGTTTGCTCTATATTCCTTCCATGTATGTTATGTACTTATTTATGTGCTTACATACTCGGTACATTATTCGTACTGACATCCCTTTTTCCTGGGGACTCTGCATTTCATGCCCGCAGGTCCCGACAGATAGGTCGAGAGCCCTCTAAGTAGGCTATCAGCTCAGCGGAAGATGTTGGTGCGCTCTATTTGCTACGGAGTTGCTTGTTTGGTTGGTATGATTTTGACGTGTATTGTTTGGTATGGCGAGACTCTATCCCGACCTTTATGAAAATTTCTTATTCTTAGAGGCTTGTAGATCAATGTCATGTACGTAGAGATTGTATGGTCTTGTCGGCCTATATTCAGTGTACGAGTGGTTATTTTGGGCTTGTAGGTCCATATGTCTTATGTATAGATTGGTATTACATGTTGTATTCTACCTATTTCACGGCATCCTCTTTGGCTCGATTATATATGATAGTATGATAAGAAAATATATGTTTTGTTGGTACTCGGTTGAGTAAGGTATCAGATGCCCATCGCGGCCCATCGGTTTGGGTCATGACGAAAGTGGTATCAGAGCAGTTCTGTCCTAGGGAGTCAACAAGCTGTGTCTAGTAGAGTCTTGTTTATGGGTGTGTCATGCACCACACTTATAAGGAGGAGGCTACAGTGAATTTAGGATTGTCACTCTTTCTTCTTACTCTAGATCGTGTGGTAGAGCTCAGTTGTAAGAATTCAAATTCCAAACTTCTATTTTATTGGTAATAAGATGATACCCACATCCATAAAGACGGCTGGTAAAAGACATGACTATGGAATAGTTGAGTCAGAGGAACTCGACTTTGCATCATGTTTATGATAAGTAAATATGAGGTCTTCAATAGATCATGTGCGTACTTGAATGTGTAAGCCTCTTGATAAGGAGCCTTGAGGCAAGAATACCTATCCACCCTTATGATGAAAGTCAATGAGAGATTCAGAAGATAAATACAAGTTTCAACAAGCAAAAGAAGCAAGATAAAGAAGGGTACAAGGCGCCCGGTTAATGAAGGTTAACAGTATTTACAATTCAAGCTGAGGAATATAAGATTTTTGAGTTACATTCAACAGTAACAGAGGTATGTACAATTGGCAATGTTGATCTTTGTTATGCCCTGTGGGAGAAAGTAGACATGGTTCAAGAGAAGGATGGGATATCAGGATCCGGTTGGGGTTAAAATGACCTAAAATGGTGGCTGTCCTTTCTTCCGGTTGGCGATGTTGACCTTTTTGAAGGATATTATAAATGTGCTAAAAGATCTCCTTGTAAGACACCCAGATGGTGCACTCTAAAGTAGTACAGCTAGATATGAGTGCCACAAGGATGGGCACTGAAAGCCTGGAAGGGATAAATATTATCTTAGTATGGCTCCTGTCATTAGTAGAGAGATAATGCTAGACAACTCGAAGAGCCAGTGGATAAAGCAAAAGGGAGCTAAATGCAAAAGAATATCTTTTTAAAGTTTTCAGATAAAGTGATAGACAGAAATGTTAGCAGAAAATAAGAAGAGAGCAAAGGAAGCATTGAGAGTAAGATGTGATACATGGATGGCAATGGTAAGTCAAAAGATGACAATATTACAAAGTCTATAGTCAAGTGAAAGAGAAGTCGAGAGGTGACAAGCCTTGAGACAATAAAAGAATAGAGGCCATAAAGTCATATCTTCACTTCGAGAAATATGTTCGTAACACCAACGCAATTACCGGAAGGAGAACTTAGACCATAGAATAATAGATATCAGTATGGACTGGTAAACAAGATACACTAAACGTGAATTAGTGACTGAGTTATTTATAATGGTCGACATCATGAGAATTTCATATTGCATTCCGGCGATAATAGAATGGATAACAGAAGAAGATTCATGAGAAATTCAAAGAATGGTTATTCAGGAAGACGCTTCCCTAAAGCAAACAGTGTGAGCAAAGTTAAGCTTAAGGGACTATGTGTGCTAGTTACACTAAGTGACACCCACGCGAGTAAGGAATTTACTTATCCTTAGTACAGAAGGATTACCGCAAGGCGAGTAAGGGTCATCGATAGTGTGAGAAGAAGCCAATGATGAAGAGGTAAAACATCTATAGGTAGATCGTTATAGCGCTAAATATTAATACCTCTCTAAAGAGGGAATATGGAGTGATGTAGCATTAAGTCGGAATTAAGTAGTACTAGTAATAGTGGTGTGGTAAAAAAAGAATGCGATAAAATGAAAAAGGGATGAGATGCACTTATTCAAAGCCTATAAATATGCTACGATAATAGAGCATTATGCAAACACGACGTCAAGGAGAGGAAGTAAGGGTTCCTGCCTGAGATGTCATTGATTAATGAGGAGCCAGTGCAAGAGGTGAGTTAAGACAAAGGAAATAACCCAAAAAAAAAAGATTACGCGAAATATTGATATGAGAATGGATCAACAAGTAGTAAGTAGTTAATTCAGGAAGTGCCTTGTTATGGCTAGATAAGAGGATAAAGACAAATCAATAGATCGTTCAAGATAAACAAATTGAACCCTAACATGGGGGATTCAGTCTCACAAATATGACATCGTGACCCTTGAGAAATATTTAGATAGGAGTTGGGGTAGTTAAATGTATCGTATGAATGTTATGGAAATAAAAGTGTGTGCAACTAGGAATACAGTAAAAATATCAGTCCAGAAGCAACCCCACAAGCATACGGGTGTGGAGGTAAGTAATTACAGATAAGTATAGGCAAGGAAGGACATCAGAAGGTCCGTCGAGAATACAATGTAATAAGCTCACAACTTTACAAGAGTCAAAAGTCCTCCCTAAGTACCACAATGAAAGACTAGTTGAGGAAATAAGGAAGAAGGCTTCAACCAAAGCACAAAAACCTAAAGGGGAAATGGTCGTGTAACAACAGTCTCACAACAACATTTGAAGCACTCCAAAGGAAGGTGGCACCTACCGTGGCTAATGAACTGGAAGTAAAATTAAAAGTAATATTCGAGATCATATGAGTTGCACGAAAACTCTGGCATGTGTGGGCACTAAGATAAGCTAAATATGGATGCAACACAGGGGCAGAAAGACCAGGAAAAGTAATATATTACCTTGTAAAAGAGAGCCAAGATGGAACGAAAGAAATTATTCTATCAACGATCCAGAGTTGGTTATGTTATCAATGCACTTAAGGGTTCGGAGTTTATACATGCAGAATATACATCTGTAGAAGATTCTGTATACGATAAAAAAAAGAATTGTGTCCGGGTCATAGACAAATGATTGAATCATTAGAAGATTGTATCATAGATATTCCATTGCGTCCATGAAAGGCAAAGACAATAACTAATGCCATGAGCTGTAGATCGGAAGATAGCTTAAGCCTACAAAAAGGTTGATCGTAAGGAAGAGGAAACTATATAGTTACATTAACGAAGTACACCAGTAATCTGATTATTGGAAATAGAAAATTATAGAAATTGAGATCGAGCACATTACAGGGTCACTCTCAATATCAGAGGTATAAGAGAGATATTACATTAGCCATATTCTATAACGGCTCTACGATAAAGCCGGTCAGAAGAGCACCAGCCTCATAAGGAGTCAATACGAAGCTCCCACCAGATCGTGTATGCAGTAGAGGTGCAAATATTATAATAAAGCTTCAAGTTGTGAACGTGAATTATACCTATGTAAAAGGGAGGTCATGAAAGAGATAAAAGATATGATGCAATATTTTAAGGTACGAAAGGAAAAGGGGAACAACATACAAGTTACTCAAAATGTAGAAGGTCGTAAATAGTCCATACTGCAGATAAAAGGCTAGAAACATAGGGATACAGTATCCAAGAATGATAGCAACGTTGTTAGTAGAATACTTCCCAACTTATGATTTCTAAGTACCGAAAGGCCTAATTAGAGAGTAAAAAAAATGTTTGAGACGATGCGGTGTCTCGCTTGATGTTCCAAAAAATGCATGGGAATTGATCGCAAGCTAAAATATCATAGAACAACAAGGTTTTAGAAAGATAAGAGTAAGGATAAGGAGAAGGGAAGTGAGAAGGTGACGAAAAAGGATAAGTCCTCGGGATTAAGCTTATGAAAACAAAGAAGCTGATGGCTCCTCTGAGTTATAGAAAGCTCAATATAACCTGAATGAAGTGAAAGGAGTCTTTGACTAATTAAATTTACGAGAGATGGAATGCTGTCACGACCTAAAATCCCTCCTAAAAGGCCGTGATGGCACCTAGTCTCTAAACTAGGTAAGCCTAACATTTACAGAAATAACATTAATATTTACTAACTTCAAATTAAATAACTCTCAATAAATCACAATTCTCAAAACCGGTGGTACAATTCATAAGCCTTTCTAAGAGTAATTATACAAAATAAATACAACATTGTTCCATAACGAGAATGAATCAATGGAACGTAAATATAAACGAAGGTGACTCCGAGGCCTGCGGATGCAACAACAGGTTACCGTGAGTCTCCATCGCGACAACCCGCACAGCTACTATCGATCAATACCTTGATCTATACACAAAAATATACAGACGTGTAGTATAAGCACACCACGACTGTGCCCAGTAAGTATCAAAACTAACCTCGATGGGGTAGTGACGAGAAGCAGTCAAGACACCTACTGGTCAAATGAAATGAATAGGATATGATAATAAAATATCGCGATAAAGATAACGAGGTAATATCAACAACATAAAGAAATCAAAATACAACAGTAAGAACAACAAAGGAAAGCGCGGGTAGTAAATTAGATAACAAAGTAAATCAACATTGACATAACAAGAAAAGAGACAAGTAAGAGTGTATTCAATTAAAGAAGGAAATGCCCACTCAATAAATCGCATCATGTCTAATACACAATCCCGACTATCTCAATCCTCGATTTCTCATATAATAATCTTAACTTCTGAATCTTCCGCACACATGGAACCTTGTGCCCCCATCTGTTCCATTTCACTTTTAACAACAGAATCCACATGATATACAATACATAATGTCTTTACAATGCACTTAATATGTCTAAGAAGTCCTATTTACCTAATATAAGTAAAATTACAATTTCTAAACTAATTGGAAAAGCCAGCGAGAAAAGGTGAAATTGTTTCTTTTGAAATCATTTGAGTAAAGAAAGTACCCCTTTTAATTTAAAAATACAACATTGAATGGATTATTACCTTTAACATGAGATTTAATAACTTAAAACTTAGTAGAAATTCCTTTTTAAGTAAAATACGACCTCAGATGGTTTAAGGGGATATAATTGTAAAACTAATTGAATTACGGCTGTAACAATTATTGAAGTTTAAAATATTGGAGTATGTATATATATATATATATATATATATATATACACACACACACACACAAATACGGTGAGGTATTAAAAATATTGTAGGTTCTAATACAAATGATCACATCAATAAAGGAATTTAAACACTTTAAACACTTTAATTGATAACAACAAATAAACACAACAGCAGAATGTGCACGGCACCACCCTTCGTGGTTTTACTCTCTTTCTCACCATAAGAGTCAATATTCATTTTTATTCTTTCTTGTTGCGGCGTGCAACCCAATCCCAATAATATAGTACTATTATGGCGTGCAACCCGATCCAAATCATATAATATTATTGCGGCGCACAACCTGATCCAAATCATATAATAATGTTGTGGTGTGCAACCCGATCCATTTAATATTGTTGCTGTGTGCAACCCGATCCATATACTATTGTTGCGACGTGCAACCCGATCTATAAAATATTATTGCGGCGTACAACCTGATCCATATAATATTGTTGTGGCATGTAATCCGATCCATTTAATATTGTTGCAGCATGCAACCTGATCCATTTAATATACAAATCAACACTAATCACAAAAGAATCCCGGCAAGGAAACGATAAGGAAACAACCATATCCCGGCAAGGGAGTCAACAACAAGAGTAAACACATCCCGGCAAGGGAACCAACAGTAAGGACTAAATATTTCCCGGCAAGGGAATCAATTATAACCAAACTTGTAGCGATAATTAACTTCAGAATGAAACCTCAACTAAACAACAAGACATAAAAAGTACGTGATAACTACACCGGTAATCACAACAATTGGACATGTAACCTATTTGTACGAAGTCATAGAGGAACTCACCATCAAGATGTATCAAAATAATAAGGAAGGCGATCATTTCAATTAAGGCAATTAAGGGTCAATGCAACACGTAGGAATTTGAGGAAAGCTAGCAACATCATATGGAGCATATAGAGACAATTTAAGCAATTATTAAACTAAATCATAACAGAATACTCTCCACATATTAAACATAAGGACCTAAGAACCCTAGAACATATTTCCCACAAATAAGTCCGAGTACACACTCATCACCTCACATGCACAGACTACATTTAGCATAGAAGATTAAATTTCTAAGGGGAAGTCCCCCATATAAGGTTAGGCAAGTTACTTACCTCAAAGACAACAAACCGATACTCTATAATGAACTTCTCGGGTAAAAAGACCTCCGGACGGCTCAAATCTAACCAAATTAACTTCAAAGCACAAACAAAACACATAAGAAACTATTTTGGACCATAAAGTCTCAATCTTTAACAAAATTTAAAAATCAGTCCATAAGTTGACCCCGAGTCCCGCGCCTCAAAACCCGATAAATTTTACAAAAACCGAATACCCATTCCAAAACCATACAAAATGTATTAAATTCCGATACAATTTGACCCCTCAAATTATGATTTTTTATTTTAGCAATTTTCATCAAAAACTAACATTTTACTCAACTCAAATCACATATTAAATGATAAAAATGAAGACAAATTCGTGGAATATAATTAATTCTAAGTTAATAACACTTACCCAATCGTTTTGCTTGAAAACCCCTCAAAGAATCGCTTAAAACCGAGCTCCACAAGTCAATATATGAATAAAATGGTCTAACCTTTGATTTGAGAATATATTGTGCCTACCCAGGGGTTATTCTTCGCATTCGCGACTCTTCTCTCGCGTTCGCGATGAATAAAATTCCTCGTCAACAATTTCCAAACTCTTTCCAGACAGCCTTTAGTATAATGGTCATAAACTTTTGCACCCAACTCCAAATGATAAATGGTTTGATGTTATCAAAACTAGACACTAAGGACTATTGTTTCATAGGTTGCTCATTTCCTGAGTCATTATATATCGCGAGATATAAGCTTCCAAAATTGTAACGACCCGACCGGTTGTTTTGAGCTTTTGCACTTTGATCGCCAGTTCTCGGGCATGAATTGCCCCGTGTTATGTATTTTGACTAATGTAGATCGTTGGTTTTTGTTTTCAGGAAAATTGGGAATAAATTTGGAAGAACAGTTTCAATTGAAAGGTTGAATTTGAAAGGGTTGACCAAGAGTTGACTTCTTTGTATATGAGCTTGGATCGGAGTTTTTATGATTTGGTTAGGTTCTTTTGGTGAAATGTGACTTAGGAGCATGATCGGAATTGGTTTTGGAGGTCCGATGTAGAAATTAGCTTGTTTCGGCGAAGTTAGTATTTTGGCGATTTCCGCTTGGTAAGTGAGATTTTTATCCGAGGGTCGGAATGGAATTCCGAGAGTTGCTGTAACTTCATTATGTTATTTTGGATGTGTGTGCAAAATTGCAGGTCATTCAGACGTGGTTTGGTTGATTTTTTGATCAAAAGCGTGTTTCGAAAGTTTTTGGAAAAACTTAGGCTTGAATTCGATGTGAATTGATGGTTTTGGTGTTATTTGAGGTTTTTTGGTGATTGGAACATGTTTGAATGAGGTTTTAGGATGTGTTGGTACTTTTGGTTGAGGTCTCGGGGACTCGGGTGAGTTTCACATGGTCAATCAGATGATTTTTGGAGTTTGGAAGTTGCAGAAATTAAAGGTTCAATGTTGCAAAGATTTATCTCTTCGCATTCGCGAGAGGAGTCTCGAGTTCGCGTAGAAGGAATTTGGAAGGCAGGAATTTAAGCCTTCGCGTTCGCGCTTGAGTTCTCGCGTTCGCGAAAGGGTGGGAGCTAATGCTTCGCTTTCGCATGAGTTCTCTCGCGTTCGCGTATAAGGATTTGGGGTCCAGTGGAATTACTCTTCGCGTTCGCATCAGGTGCCTCGCATTCGCGTAGTCTGGGAGCTGAGGCATCGCATTCGAGACCCTTGTGTCTCGTTCGCATAGAATAAATTTTGGTCAATGCAAGGTTGTGCTTCGCGAACACGAGGGTTTGACCGCGTTCGCGAAGAAGGAAGGGTAAGACCTGGGCAGAATGTTTTAAAACATTTCATCCGCAATCTTGGGGCTCATTTACTCCATTGTTGATCTTTTGAGAGCTTTTTGAAGGAAATTGAAGAGGGATTCAAGGGGAATCGATTGGAGGTAAGATTTTTGAACTTAAAACTTGTTCTTATTGTGAAATCCACCTAGGAATTCATGAAAACTAAGCGTAAAATTGAAGAACTAGGGCTTGAGATTTTGAAATTTGATTTGGGGATTTGATGCGTCATTTAGCTCGGATTTGAGAGTTCTTGGTATGTATGAACTCGTGAGAAGATAAGGAATCTATTAATATGAAAATTTCTGAGTTTCGAGAAGTGGGCCCGAGGCTCGGGTTTTGGTAATTTTGGAATTTGTGCTCGTTATTAATTGTTTTCGCTTGCGCTTTGTTCCCTTAGCATATTGTGATGTATTCACTCTGATTTTGGATAGATTCGATGCGCGTGGAGGCCGATTTGAGGGGCAAAGGCGTCGCGATCTAGAGACATCACCGGTTCGAGGTGAGTAATGATTGCAAATGATATTTCTAAGGGTCTGAAACCCCGGATTTGCACACCGTAGTGCTATATTGAGGTGGATTGCACGCTGGATAGTGAGCGTAGGGTAGATCACCGTTGGGGATTGTGACTTGGTCCATCCCGATTGATGATTTTACCGCGTATTTGACTAGAACTTATTTGTTATTATCATGATTTCGGCTGATTGCCATATTTTGGGCTTAATACCGACTAATTGAGTCCTCCGTGGATTTTTATCATTCTTTCCTCACTATTTGATATACTACTTGAACTCAGTCCTATTGATTATACTGTTTTACAAACTCAGCCACTCTAATTGAATTTTTGAGACTTAACTGATATTCCACTATTGTTGGGCTGAGCTCTACTATTTTATTGATGCCCGAGGGGCTTATGGCATTTTTCTGGACTGAGTGAGGCTTTCAGGCTTCGTGTGTGATGTGAGGAGGCTTTCAGGCCTTGTGAGTGATGTGAGGAGGCTTTCAGGCCTCGAATGATATGTGAGGAGGCTTTCAGGCCTCGAGTGTGATGTGAGAAGGCTTTCAGGCCTCGAGTGTGATGTGAGAAGGCTTTCAGGCCTTGTTTTATATACCACGAGGTGGCTTGATATTGCCTTTGGGCCGTAAGGGGTCCCTCCCGGAGACTGTACACCCCCAGGGAGCGCGAGTACCATGTGGATCGGGCTGCACGCCGCATCGAGATATGGATCGGGCTGCACGCCGCAGCGAGATATGGATCGGGCTGCACGCCGCAGCGATATGTGGATCGGGTTGCACGCCACAGTAGGTTATTATATGATACTGTTCTAAGAGTGATCTGAGAGAGAGAGCCCGAGGGGCTGAGAGTGTTTATGAGAGTGAGCCCGAGGGGCTGGTACTATTTTAAGATATTGCCCGAGGGGCAAACTTTTATGTGCGCATCTTGCATATTTATTTGTCTTTTTACCTGTTATACTGTGGTATTTTTGCTCGAGGGGTGGTTTTTTCTATGCTTATCAGCACTAACTATTTTGAAATCATTTCGTAACTGTTGAAATGATCATTTTCAAAAGAGATTTAAACTGAGCCAAGATACTTCTAAAGATTTCATAGTTTTCACTGGTTTTCTCAGAGAATTGTACCCGACTTCTATATAGCATGTTGGTTGCTTTACGTGATTTTCTTCTGCTCAGCTGTTATTTATATTTATTACTCAGTGAGTTGGAGTACTCACTTTACTCCCTGCACCTCGCGTGCAATTACAGTTATTCATTCACCCGATAGCGGGTATTGGCTGCATGGAGGCAGAGTTGTAGAGGTTTAGCGAGGTGACTGCCAGTGTTCGCAACACCACTGTCTTTCTATGTTATTCATTATTATTGCTCAGTGTATTTCTAGACTTGTAAAGTGGAATTACATTCTTATAGATGCTCGTGACTTGTGAGACCCAGTTAGGGTTTTGTTGGGTTGGATTTTCGCATTTTTATCTACACTTCCGCTATTTGGTATTATTAAACCATGTTGCACTATAATTGTGTTAAATAATTATTTTAAAAAGGATAAATTGGGTTGATTTGCTAGCCTTGTCTTCACGAGAGGTGTCATCACGACCGGGTTTGGGATTTGGGTTGTGACAAGTTGGTATCAGAGCCTAGGTTACTAGGTTTCATAAGTCATGAGCAGGTTTAGTAGAGTCTCGTGGATCAGTACAGAGACGTCTGTATTTATCCTCTAGAGGCTGCAGAACCTTTAGGAAAACTTCACATTCTTGAATTCTTATCGTGCGTACTTGATTCAGCTTGAGATATAACTCTTGAAAAATTCCTTCCACGTGTTCGTATGTGCGCATGAGTTCTCAGAATTTGATGTGCCTTGATGGCTTGTGATTCCCCGATCGAGGGGCGAGATGTAATCTCCGTGAGTATATATTCGGCTAATCTAGAGGACTTAAGGCCGGATCTTTGCCTATGGCTTGACCACCGAGGTGCTGATTGTGTGAGCAAATGATTTGAACTTATATGTTCGGTATTGTCCCTATTAGTAGAAGTGACAGCTGGATAGCCATGTGATGTGTATGTTAGCACTGCAAGACGTATCTCTGTAACTTGGAAGTGACGAAGAAGGTCTGATGGATGATAGATGAACTATTAAGTGTTTGATTTCCATCGTGACCGGATGTGTGGCCCTGAGTGATGGGCGCGTGAAGAGTCTTTTTATGTCTCCTAGTTGGGAGTGAAGTAAATTTTACGTTGCGGTATGAGTTCAAACTCAAGAAGACTAAGTGACTGCGGACAATTTATAACGGTGGAATGTATACAGAAATATTATATTGAGGCAAGCAGGTCGGTTATCTCCTGCGGAGTGTTATGAAGTGGTATGATCCTTATGTGTATGTTAGAAGATCTCATGTGTAACGGAAGGGTACATTTTGAAATTTGGAATTTCGGATTTCTTAAGAGAGTGGGCTTCACTTTAGCGGGGATGAATGCGAGAATTGGAGAAGATTTTCAGTGCTGGATGATCTGTGTTCTCACAACTTGTAAATGATTTGAGTTTAATCTCACTATGGTATTGTGGCATCAATAGAGTAAAAGTGTTATGAATTGTTGAATGTGTCTTGATCTATGGCTTCGAGCCAAGTGGGGGGAGTTTGCTGTGAGCAGTTGATTGCACGATTAGGTGCTATGTTAGTTCCAGTTTGTGGCATGCGAGAGAATTAGCTATGTCTAGAGTAAAGGAAAATTTTGGCAGAGGTTATATTATGCTTCACAAGGTATGAGAATCACGGAATGTCTAGAGTGTTATTGGTAAAGAATGCTCGGCGCATAGAGCAGGAAGTTGC
This sequence comes from Nicotiana glauca, assembly GCA_026770625.1. Classification (NCBI taxonomy): domain Eukaryota; kingdom Viridiplantae; phylum Streptophyta; class Magnoliopsida; order Solanales; family Solanaceae; genus Nicotiana; species Nicotiana glauca. The sequence goes on from MU777753.1 coordinate 244,987, forward strand.
TTGGTTGTATTAGGATGATGATTTCATTTTGTAGTATCGGAGTGCCAATGAGGCATGGGTGGTTCTATTCGTAGGACAGGTAAGTTGCAGTTTGAATAAAGAGTGAATGACTTTCGAGGATGGTTCTAATGTGTTCAAGATTCTACAGGGAACAATCGGGTATCTTAAGGTTGTGTATGTTGTTAGAGACTGTGTTTTCATTGGAAGAGGTCAAGACTTAAGGTATTTCTAGCCCTTACCCGAACTATGGTTTTCAATTTCAAAACTTTTAGTGTCCTAATGCACTTAATCATTAGGTGGCGACTTTTCAATTCCAAAAACCCAATTCCCAAACGGGAATAGAGTTGTCTTCCCAAATGTCGTAAACCAGATTTCGCGAGAAAAAGGGGCGTTGAGTAAGTAAAAGGGAATTTAGAAGGGATAATACAATAAAATTAAGAGGAGTTTTAAGTAGTAGAAAAGACAAAATTTATTGGTATTAAACTAAGTTATATAAAGGAAAGGGGGTCGTAGGTTTATAAAGCACATGGATCAACCACACAACACTGGTAACCGATTGTACGCATAGTGTTATCGTGCGGTCATCATCTCCATGTCTACCCTTGCCACCCCGTAAAGGTTATTTAAACATGTGGATTGGTCACGAATGCTTAGTGAGTGCTATTACCCGTCCCATCCTATAAGTCCTGGAGGGTATTTAGGACCACTATTCCTACAAGGTAAGGTCTAGGTTGAACCCTCATGTTTAAAGGACAAAATACTAGGCGACATACATAACAAGTAGGACTTCACATAAAGGGGAACATACAAAAGCAAATAAGAAGCTCACAGATCCCTCACAAGCAAACCTGTAATTAGCACGTATCAAACACATTTAAGGCCTTAAAAGAACGCGAGTTTAAAGATCAGTTTTAGCAGAAGGTTTAATCGCAACTGAGTGATCTGAAGAGCATTTGACATGCAGAAATACAACTAAGAAAATAGTTGAGTAAGTAAAGGTAAGGGAACTGTTAAAATATGGTTTGAAAAACAAGACTTGAAAATATAGTAGTTCAGTTAGACAAAATAACGTGATCCTGGGCCAGTAATTTAAAAAACTTGATAGAACAAGAATCAGAAAATTAGTGAGTCTATAAATACGAAACGGGTTCCTAGGTAAAGAGATTTTCAGTAAAAGAGTGACCTCCAGAGAGTCACAACAGGAATGAGAGTGGCAGAATTTAAATAAAAGCTGATTAGTCTTAAATTGATAAGAACATGGTTAATCGATTCTTACTAGGGCCTAAAGCTAGCCTAGGCGACGTATAGGTTGTCTAATTACCCTAAAAGGTTGAGCATGCATATTAATCCCAGTTTTAAAGGATGCGGTTAATCAAACTTGCATTATTAGCTTAAACATACTGGTGAGGCGTTCAACAAATTTCAATTTACACAAAAATATAAATCCTAAGTAACATGGCATCTAATGCACGTAAAAGTCCTAAAACATGGTATCTAAATGCCAATGAAAATGTAGCAGTAGTTTTAACAGTTATTTGTGAGTCATTAGCTAGTTGCGAATATGAAGTGAGTATGACAAGAAACTGAAAGCAAAGTGTCTAAAATAGGATTACTACTACATGAGATGCATTTCCTATACATGATGTCTATTGCACAAATAGGTAAGTAAAGCCCTATAAGCATGTTTTCTACCCATAACTTTGAACTAAGCATGCATAACCCCAACCCATTTTCACTATGGCCCCCAATCATTTGTTTACAGATTATTACAAATCTTGATAGCTGAATTACATAATGAAAAATAAAATAAGAAGCTAGCCTATAGGGAGCCTTCAACCAGGCCCAATCTTCCAACCTCACTTCTTTCGAGTTTTACAGCCTTGACCATGGTTTGGGTGCGACAAAGCTCCCTAAGGGCCCAATGGGGGGTCCTTGGCCAATACCAACACCCAAACATTACCAAAATGTTAAACAAGTGCAGTGTGGAATTACCAGCCTTGTGCATCAAAGTTTAATAGGTACACAAAGGTGCCCAAGGCAATGCTTACACGAAGGGGGTAGAACCTAAACTCTAGGAGTAGTGAGAGTGTGATGGAAATTTCTTTAAAAAAATTGAGTTGAAAAATAGTTTTAAAAATGATCCATGGAGAAACAGTTTTGAAAGAGAAAAAAATGGGACATTTTTGACAAACTCAGAACCAAAATATATCATATAGTTCCAGGCAGTAAACACAAACAGTGAAAAGGGTGGTGAGGGTAAATAGTTCACATGAAATAATACAATTACATCTAGATACCAAAGGGAAGCAATTCAAAACTTAAACAGTCAAAGGTTTCAACCAAAAGGGCTCATGATCACATGTTGAGAATGTACTGGAGCTAGGGAGTAGGGTAGAACATGCATTAAGCAAAGCAGTAGGCGTGCTAGTTGCAATAAGAACAACAGAACCATAAGTAAAAGCATAGAAGAAACAAAATAAAGTGCAGCATGTATAAAAGCATATTGTTTTGGTTGCTATAAATCAAATAGAGGGCATACCAGTCAAGGATAAGATATTGTAGAGGAGTAGTATGCAGGGAAGTGAGCAGTAGTATGCAAACCAAACAATCAATAATGTATAGAGCAGTAGAATAATGGAGCAGCCCCTAAAGATCACTCAGTCTTGGCTTTCCGCCGACTTAATAATCAGTAATCAACAGGAAAATGGGATGGGATTTGTAGAAAAACAAGAGAGACTGAGAGAGTTCAGAGCAATGAGCTTTGTGTGTTTGTGTGTCTGTGTTCGTGATGTGCAATGTATCTGTATGTAATGCAAAAGAGAATGGGGTACTTATAGCTCTCAAATTAAGTGAAAAATAAGGTAATACATATAGACTGATTATAGTTATGGAAATAATACCAATTAGAATCAATTAAAGACTCGGACTTCCTTCAATTAAGGAGTTCTAGTTCAAACGGGTACAAATTGTGTCAAATAAGGAAAATTATTATTTGCCAGACTGATATTTCCATAATAGGAGTAGTAAAAAGTATGCAGAATATTTTAAGTAAGGAAAATATAAGGACAGCATATTATACACACAAATTAGTTCAAAGAATCGTGGATGAAATTGAAAAACCACAGGGAATCAGTACTAAGTGAGGAGAGCACTTCACAAATAAGGAAGTGATTTAAAAATCAGTGTAAAACTTCTAAGGAAAACATATAAAAATTCAGGGATTCGAAGAGATGCACAAAATCAACAAAACATTTGGTAAACGGTGAACAATTAAACCTATAGAACACAATGGGCATGAAAATCAGAGAACCCTAGGCAAGAAATCACAGAGTCAATGGAAGGCTGGAACCCTAATAGTAAAATTAAAACATGGAACTCGGAGAATAACCAGAGGATCACACCAACAAACACATAACACAAATATAAACACATAATACTCAAAAAAAAAAATCAGAAGATATAGTGATTTCGAAAGAGGTTCAGAAACCCTAGTTTTAAAAGAAAGACAAAAACGTTGAAAACTTGAACAATCGCAAAGACCGAGTAGGGAGTAGTGTAAAACACAAAAGAAGAAGTTGAAAATCGTTAAAAAAGACAAAGTTTTTAGAAAAAATTAGAGTTTTATAACAAACCAGTGAGAGGTAAGGAACCTGGCTATGAAACTAGTTAATAATGATACTCGTAGCACCATCGAAGAAAGGTCGGAGATAAGTTAGGCAGAACCTCCGATGAACATCTTGTATGGTGGAGGTTCCTGGAGTCTCGAAGGTAAAGGGAATCAACATGACAAGGTTTCACAGTGGCTGGTGGTCGAGGGAAGTGAGGCTGGAGGTGGCCGGAGAGGCAGTGGATTCATCGGAGACGAGGGAGAGAACCAGAAGGTTCTAGAGAGAAGGGAGAGCAAGAGTCAGTGTAGAGAGAGAGAGAGACCATCTCTGAAATGAGGAGTTTGGGAGGGGTTATTGGTTTTAATTTTGGAAATAAATCCTAGGCCGTTGATCTCACTTGATCAACGACTTAGATTAGATTGAAGCTAGACCGGGTTATTAAATGGGGTATGGGTCGGGTGATTTGAGGACTGGGTAAGGAATTTTGGGTTGAAATTGGGTTTCAATTTATGGTTAAAATCAAAATGTAAAGGGGTTATAATTGAAATAAACGAGGCTAAATGTTAAACAACCACTTCTTCCCTTTTTATTTTAATAAAAATAGTTAAAATAGTTTTTAAAAACCAATTAAAAGCACTAAATTGATTAATAACATATAAATTTTAATTAAAAAATGCTGGGAGTAATTTAATAATTATAAAATACTGTTCATCGAAAAATAGGCTATAATTGCAATTATAGCAATTTAGCTTTTAAAATACCAAATAAATTTTATGAAAATATGCAAAAATCACCTCAATTATACCTTGGTGTAAATATGAGAATAAAAATAATTCATTCACCAAAAATGACAGTCTGGGAATAATTATTGAATTTTGTACTATAACAAATTCAATTAAAAAATCTTTAAAAATAAGAAAAAATACCAAAACTCTTGGGTATGCTTATATATGCATATACGTACTATTTTGAGAATATTTTGAGTACAGATAAAATACATAGTGAAAAATTGGGTATCAACAGCTGCTCCTCTTTACCCGGGAAGGATAAAAGAGTTGTCGGATAAAGATATGATGACCAATTCTGACCGAGCTCTGGTTTTTGAGCCGCCTACATATCCCTGGTTTTACATGAATTAGGTCATATGTAGTTCGGGATACATCGACAGGGTATGCCGATGGAGGTTTTTGAAGAGATAGACGCAATATTTAGGTTGGGAAAGGATGGTCAGGGACCGATGGGCTGCGGGCACTAGAGCGAGATCGCTCCTGCTGTAATGGTCATTTCCAGCTGATGTACCTGCAATTGAGTAATACAAGCAAACGTGCAGAATTTAAACGTGATGTAAGTTCCTGTTGGACCGTGAATGCTACCTTTGGACGGTTAGGATGACGTCCTCAGACCATGACGTCCCGGGCCATGAAGCGTATAATAAAGGATTTGCAGGCTATGAAATGAGGTTCTCGGGCTATGAAAATGGTGCCTACGAACCATGATGCCTTTGAATAATGATGTGCAGGATATAAAGTGGGGTCCTCGGGCAATGACATGGCGTTCTCGGGCTATGAAAATGGTACCTCCGAACAATGACGCCCTTGGACAGTTTTGCGTTATTTCAGCCTATGAGATGCAAGATTTAGCGGTATTTCAGCCCATGAAATGCAAGATTTGGCGATATTTCAGCCGATGTGGAGGACAAATCTAAATGGAGATATTTCAGCCGACAGAAATTTAAATAAAGCTGGCGATATTTCAGCCGAGGTAGAAATATGTAAATGGCGATATTTCAGCCGACAAAAAGCATAAGTATAGATGATGATGGGGATTTAAATATAACTGGCGATCTTTCAGTCGATACCGAGATTTAAATAAGGTTGGCGATATTTCAGCCGATATAGAGATTTAAATAAAGTTGGCGATATTTCAGCCGATATAGAGATTGAAATAAAGTTGGCGATATTTCAGCCGATGAAAATATTTAAATAAAATTGGCGATATTTCAGCCGATATAGAGATTTAAATAAAGTTGGCGATCTTTCAGCCATGCAGATGGAGGTCGAGCTTAACCTCGGAAGGCAGAATGGTAGCCTTATGCAATGCAGAGAAATGCAGGATGGAGATGGTGCTTAGTCTCGGAAGGCAGAAAGGTAGCCTTATGCGATGTAGAGAAATGCAGGATGGAGGTAGAGCTTAACCTCGAAAGGCAGAAAGGTAGCCTTATGCAATGTAGAAAAATGCAGGATGGCGACAGTGCTTAACCTCGGAAGGCAGAAAGGTAGCCTTATGCAATGCAGAAAAAAATGCAGATGGAGATAATGCTTAGTCTCAGACGGCAGAAAGGTAGCCTTATGCAATGCATAGAAAAATGCAGATGGAGACAATGCTTAGTCCCAGACGGCAGAAAGGTAGCCGTATGCAATGGAAAAATGCAGATGGAGACAATGTTCAGTCTCGGAAGGCAGAAAGGTAGCCTTATGCAGTGGAAAATACAGATAGAGATAGTGTTTAGTCTCGGAAGGCAGAAAAGTAGCCTTATCCAATGCGAAAAATGCAGATGGAGACAGTGCTTAGTCTCGAAAGGCAAAAAAGTAGTCTTATGTAATACAACAAATAAAGGTGAGGAGTAAGAAATCTCTTAGTTGATAGATGATAGCTGATAGTTGATTGTGTCATTATGGCTGCTAGGGACGTCGTGCTTGGATAGCACTTGTAAATGGGCTCTGATTTTGAGAGTCGTATTCCTGAAAAATATGAGTTTGTAATCGTATCTAATGACTTTATGTCTGGGGTGCCTGTATCCAAAGAAAAATTGTGAGTTTTGTAAAGGGGGAAGGTTAGTTCGTCTTCCCGTGGATCTCTCTTGTCCTAATCGGCTCTTGCTTTCATTTGTTGTAGCGTTGATAAACAAAGCTATTTTGACAGTAGCTATGCATGATTTAGCAAAATAATAAAAATATGATGTAAATATATAATAGGTAAAACGATTTTAGATGAACCGATGACTGCGGCACGGTTCAAGATATTGCAACCTCTTTTTGCTCCAGAATTTTGAGGGTCCTCCTCAAAATTCTGCCCTAGTTTACTGGGCTGGTGCCTCTGACGGCTGTGCCTGATGATTGGCAAAGATCAACTTCGGAATTTTGGGAGTCCTCCTCAAAATTCTGCCCCAGTTTCCGGTGTCGGGGGGAAATGAAAATTTTATTGAATTATGACCGAACCCATAAGGCTGCCTACGTATCCTCTCTTAAATGGGAATTAGGTCAGACATAGTTCAAATTACATCATAAATAAATCATAATGATTACACATAGTATCGCTTCACTGCATCTAAATTGATCGGCTTTGGCCAAACTTCTCCGTCCATTTCTGCAAGTATGAGGGCTCCTCCGGTTATAACCCGGTGAACCATGTACGAACCTTGCCAGTTGGGAGAGAATTTCCCTTTGGCTTCATCTTGGTGCGGAAAAATCTTCTTCAGTACTAACTGCCCTGGCGCGAACTGTCTTGGCCTGACTCTCTTGTTGAAGGCTCTGGTCATTCTGTTCTGATAAAGCTGACCATGGCAAACTGCATTCAATCTTTTCCCGTCTATAATGGCTAATTACTCATAGCGACTCTTTACCCATTCTGCATCTTCAAGTTCTGCTTCCTGCATAATTCTCAGGGAGGGAATCTCTACTTCGGCAGGGATAACTGCATCGGTACCGTAAACCAACATATACGGAGTCGCCCCAGTTGATGTATGGATGGTGGTACGATATCCCAATAGAGCAAATGATAGCTTCTCATGCCACTGCTTGTGTTTTTCTGTCATTTTCCTTAGTATCTTTTTGATGTTCTTGTTGGCTGCTTCTACAACTCCATTCATCTGGGGTCTATAGGCTGTAGAATTCTTATGCTTGATTCTGAAGGTTTCACACATTGCTTTCATCAAGTCGCAATTGAGATTGGAACCATTATCAATGATGATCGACTCTGGGATGCCGAATCGGCAAATGATATGGTCGCGGATAAAGTTTGCCACAACCTTCTTGGTTACCGCCTTATATGATGCTGCTTCAACCCATTTGGTGAAATAATCAATTGCCACTAGAATGAACCTGTGCCCATTTGATGTGGCAGGCTCGATAGGTCCAATGACATCCATTCCCAAGCGACGAACGTCCATCGTGAGCTTGTTGAATTGAGCTAGTTAGGAGGCACCTTTATCATGTCTGTATAGATCTGGCAACGATGGCATTTCTGAACATACTGGATGCAGTCTATCTCCATAGTCATCCAGAAATAACCAACTCAGAGTATTTTCTTGGCTAAGACGAAACCATTCATGTGCGGGCCACAGGTCCTGCATGAACCTCTTCCAATAACTTGGATACTTCCTTTGCTTCGACACACCTTAGAAATCCCAAATCGGGAGTCCTCCTGTATAGGATTCCTTTGATGTGAAAGAAGTGATTGGATAATCTCCGCAGTGTGCGCTTTTGAATAGTGTTTGCAAGTTTTGGATACTCTCCTGTTGATAGATGTTTCTTAATGTCATGGAACCATGGTTTTCCATCCGCTTCTTCCTCGACATGAACACAGTAAGCAGGTTGATCCTGGATTTTTATCGGGATAAGATCAATGAAGTTCTTATCTGGATGCCTAATCATGGATGACAGAGTGGCCAATGCATCAGCAAACTCATTCTGAACTCTGGGGACATGCCGGAATTCTGTCTTTGTAAACCTCTTCCTCAACTCTTGTACATGATGAAAGTATGGGAGTATTTTGGAATTCTTGGTTGCGCACTCTTCTCGAACCTGATGTATGAGCAAGTCTAAATCCCCGATCACTAGTAATTTTTGAACATTCATATCAATGTCCAGTTTGAGCCCTAAGATGCAGGCTTCATAATCGGCCATGTTGTTGGTGCACGGGAACTTGAGTTTGGCGGACACCGGATAATGTTGACCTGTTTCTGATACTAGGACTGCTCCTATGCCAACGCCTTTAAAGTTTGCTACCCCGTCGAAAAATATTCTCCAGCCATCATAGGATTTTGCAATGTCTTCTCCTATGAAAGAAACCTCCTCATCGGGAAAATATATCTTTAGAGGCTCGTATTCTTCGCCCACGGGGTTTTTGGCAAGATGATCTTCTAGTGCCTGTCCTTTGATTGCTTTCCGAGTCATGTAGACAATATCAAACTCACTCAAAAGAATTTGCCATTTGGCCAGCTTGCCCATTTGCATGGGCTTCTGGAAGATGTACTTCAGCGGATCCATCCTTGATATGAGATAAGTGGTATAGGCACAGAAATAATGCCTCAACTTCTGAGCTACCCAAGCCAGAGCACAACATGTGCATTCTAGCAGGGAATACCGGGCCTCGTACGGGGTGAACTTCTTGCTGAGATAGTAGATGGCCTGCTCCTTTGTCCCCGTTTCATCATGTTGTCCTAAAATACACCTGAATGCTCCATCCAGTACTGCAAGGTAGAGCAATAGCGGTCTAACTGGTTCGAGCGAAACCAGAACTAGTGATGTTGACATGTATTCCTTGATTCTGTCGAAGGCTTTCTGACAATCATCAGTACATTTTGTGGCGGTGCCCTTTTTTAACATCTTAAAGATAAGTTCACAAATGATGGTGGATTGGGCTATGAACCGGCTGATGTAGTTGAGTCTCCCCAAGAAACTCATAACCTCTTTCTTGTTCTTTGGAGGTGGTAATTCTTGAATGGCCTTGACCTTTGATGGATCAAGTTCTATTCCCCGTCAACTTACGATGAACCCAAGCAGTTTTTCGGCTGGAACCTCAAATGCACACTTGGCGGGATTCAGTTTCAAGTTATACCTTCTCAATCTGTTGAAGAACTTTCTTAAATCCTCCATGTGGTCAGTGGCTTTCTTGGATTTATTGATGACATCATCTACATACACCTCGATTTCTCTATGTATCATGTCATGAAAAATAGTAGTCATGGCCCTCATGTAGGTGGCCCCAGCATTCTTTAATCCAAACGACATCATCTTTTAACAATACATTCCCCACGGCGTGATGAAAGTCGTTTTCTCCGCGTCTTCCTCATCCATCCATATCTGATGGTATCCAGCAAAACAATCGACGAATGACTGCAACTCGTGTTTGGCGTAGTTGTCAATCAGGATGTGTATGTTCGGTAGGGGGAAGTCGTCTTTCGGACTGGCCTAGTTGAGATATAGGTAGTCGACACAGACTGTAAACTTCCCATCCTTTTTCGGCACATGCACAATGTTGTCTAACCATGTTGTGTACTCCACTACTCTGAGGAACTTGGCTTTGACTTGTTTGGTAAATTTCTCCTTGATTTTCAAACTCATGTCTGGCTTGAACTTTATGAGCTTCTGCTTTACCGGCAGACATGTCGGCACTTTGTGAGCTAAAATAGATGTACTAAGACCGGTCATATCATCATATGACCAGGCAAATATGTCCTCATATTCTTTTAAGAACTCTGTGCACTCTTCCTTTTCTGATGGTGACAGGTGAACACTGATGCGCATTTCCTTGACATTCTCTGTATTCCCCAAGTTGATAACCTCAGTTTCGTCCAAGTTAGACTTAGGTCTGTTCTCAAAATCCTCAATCTCTTTAATGACCTCTTCTGGTATCTCGTCCTCTTCTGAGTCTATGTTCATTTGTTGCGTTACCTCGTTGCATGTCATAATCATCGGTTCATCAAGATAAGTAATAGTAATGCTGTGTAAATAAAGTAAACGATGAAATGTAATGAGAGTGAGATTTATAAGAAACTGAAATGCTTTGAGTGATTTGAACATTGTAGCTCTTATTTCGGAATTAAAATGCGGAAAGAAAATCAACTAGAAAAAAGTAAAAGGTGATGCATCGTGCTTTGTTCAGCCTTGCCACCCCGAAGCTTTCCGAGCTCTGGTGGTTCTGATAGACCAATTGTTGAGGCGCCCTCCTCGGCTCACTGCCTGTATAGAAGGGCCTTTCTCCCCTTCCTCCTCGAGAATGACGTGACAGTCCATATTGTCACCTTCCAAGAACAGGTTCTTCATTGCTGCTAATGCTTCATCTTCCTCTGACCCATACATGATGTCGGCGGGCTGGAAATTTTGTTCCAGGCGAGGTATTAGGTGCTCCAGCGGATAGTAAGGGACGCGCCACAGTGGCGACCAATTCTGGAATTCTTCCCAAGTATAACCGTACCCTAACCCGAAAGTGGTGCCATGTTACTTTAGTTTGATAAGCTTAGTGATCCCCTGGAGGTTTTTGCCGAGTCATTTTCCAGGTTCATACCCACTCCAATTTAGTATACTCTCTATCTTGTTATCCCACCACTTATGTTTGTCCACGACGTTGACTCGCTCAATCTAATGGTAGGTTTCTCCTCTTAGTTTCCTTCTTCCTTCAATTGCTGGGATGGTTTGATGACTGTATATGGGAATACTCCCGCCACCTTGAATAATCACCTCTTGGTGATTCCACTCGAACTTCACTGCCTGGTGCAGGGTTGAGGCTACGGCTCCAGCGGCATGGATCCAAGGTCGTCCTAGTAGTAAGTTGTAGGATGCCAGGATGTCTATTACTTGAAAATCAACATCAAACCAAGTTGGCCCAATTTGCAGACATAAATTGATCTCCTCAATAGTGGCCCTTTGGGAACCATCAAAATCTTTGACGTTGATAGCTGTATCCTTGATTTCATGTAGACTCTTCCCCAATGTTATGAGGGTTACCAATGGACAAATGTTGAGGCTGGATCCTCCATCAACCAAAGTTTTGGTGATGAAATAGTCTTCATATTGCACAGTGATATGCAACGCTTTGTTGTGTCTTAAACCTTCAGGGGGCAAGTCATCCTCGCGGAAAGTGATCTTATGACTCTCCAATATCTGCCCTACCATATTTGCCATCTCTCCTCCAATTATATTGCTGGGTACGTATGCCTCCTCAGTATCTTCATCAGGGCATTCTTGTGTGCCTCGGAGCTCTGCAGTAGAGCTAGAATGGAGATCTGCGCTAGTGTTTTATTTAATCGATCAACAACTGAGTACTCTTTCGCCGGTATCTTCCGCCAGAGATCATCAGGTCCAGTTTCAATAGGCCGTCCACAGGCCTGCTTACTTGATTCAACTAAGTGCTCCGGAGTATAAATTCTACCAGTCCTGGTCATACCCTGCGCTGCGATCGCTTCTCCAAACCTAAATTTTCCCTTCTTTCTTTTCTCGGCGGTGTAATCCCAAGGTATGGCCTGTGTATGGAATGGTGTTACTGCTAACATCGCTCAGGAATGGGCACTCTCGTTTTGGGTGGCAACACAACAACTTCAAATGGTACCTTTGGAGACCCAAACTCCACCTCAATCGGCTCTGCAGTCCTTTTGGATGACGATGTTTCAAGCTCGAGAGGCACGAACATGTTTACTTCAGCATCCCCAGAGGGATGGATCTGGGATACAATTGGATTCAATGTGATGGTTGGTTTCTTGGGCTCCTCACCTTCGACAATTAATCCAATTGACCCCTTGGGGTCCCAATCATCTTCTACCTCGATCATGTGCACACCACCACCCTTATGATCAGGCAAGGGATTGTTTCGAACATTAGGAATAGGTTCTTTAGCCACGATGATTTTGTTGTCAATTAGAGCTTGGATTTTGTCTTTCAGAGATCGGCACTCGTCAAAGGTATGCCCTTTCATGCTGGAATGGTATACACAGGTTTTATTTGGATTGACCCACTGGGAAGGATTTTCTGGACTTATGGCAGGGATTGGGGTGACGTAACCAGGTGCTTTGAGTCTTTCATATAGTTGTTCGATTGGCTCGGCAATGGCGGTGTATTGCTTAGGAGGTCTACGATCGAAGTTATGGCATGGCCTGGGGAAGTTTTGGCGGGCGGGAGGTGATTGGTAGTGAGCGTTATAGGCTTGGTAGATAGGTGCAGTTTGGGAATATCTTGGTGAGGTAGGTTGATATGTAGGGGAGGGGGATGATTGGTAAGCAGGAATTTGGTAAGAGGGCGGAGGTGCTTGGTAATTGGGGATAGGCTGGTATGTGAGAGGGGGTACCGGGTAGGCTTGGTATTTTACTGGGGACTTGATTCTTTGTGCGACCATCACGACACTCATGTCCTTTTTCTTGGACGTTCCACTAGATTGTAGGGCTTTGTTGGTGGTCTGCAGTGACTCGAAATTAGTGACCATACCGCTCTTAATGCCTTCCTCAATCCTTTCTCCTAGTTTGATGATATCGGAGAATTTCTGGCCCTCTATCAACATTAACCTCTCATAATACTATGGATCCTGAGCTCGGACGAAAAATCGGTTCATCTGTTATTCTTCTAAGGCTGGCCTAACCTTAGCAGCCTCGGATCTCCATTGAGTAGCATACTCGCGAAATGTCTCAGTGGGGTTTTTTTTTCCAGATTCTGGATGTAGAAGATATCTGGTGCATTTTCTATATTGAACCTGAACCTGTCTATGAAATCGGACGCCATTCCAACCTAGCTCGTCCACTTCTTGGGATCTTGGATAATGTACCAAGAGAGCGTATCGCCTTTCAAACTTCTCATGGAGAGTTTCATGCAAATCTTTTAATCTCTTCCTACGCTGACCAGCTTATCACAATATGTCCTCAAATGGACTCTAGGATCCCCCAAGCCGTCAAACATTTCAAACTAGGGAAGTTTGTAACCCTCGGGAAGTTCGACGTCTGGCTGAATGCAAATGTCCTCATAATTCAACCATTCAACACCCTGGACTCAGCTAGTCAGTTTCTTGAGCTCGGCAGCCAGGTTCTTGATGAGAGAGTCTTTGTCATCAGACACTGGTGTGTTTGTAATAGGTTGAGTGTATTGTGGCATGGTTTCCACATATATGAGAGTGTGGTGGGGATGATCATTTAATGGTTTAGGGATGAGGAGTGGAGTGTTGTTGTGACATGTGTTGCAATTTTGATGAGTAGCGGGTTGTTTCTGTGGCTTCGGGGTATTCTGTGGAGGTATGGGGTGTTGAGCATGGGAAAGTTGATGTCTGGAGTTGTGAGGGAGAATGACAGACTTGCCAAGTTCCGAACTTGGTTTAGTTCTTCTTGAAATTTTAGTAACTTTTGTTCGAGCTGAGCGGTACTTTGTTTGGATACCTAAACACCCTGAGGAACCTTTAACCTTTCAGCTGAGTTCTCCTTTCTGGCGTTGTTCAAATCTTCCATTTTTTCTTTGCCCCTCTTTTTGATAGGACTCGGAGGAGGAGGTGGAGGGCCCTTAGATCTTGTGGAGTAGGATGACAATGCCAGAATGCACGAACTAACCTTTTGGGGAGGGGAATAAAAATAAAAGTAAAAAATAACAAAAAGGTAACAAGTTAGTACAGATTCTGAGGAAAAATAGTGCAATATTTAAACACGCAGTACAAGAATATAAATCGTGTCCTAAATTGGGTGCCTCGTTGTGCCTGAGGTAATCCTAGAGACTAGTTGATTTGGAGAACTTATAATGCTAAATGCCTTATTTTATTGATAAAAATAAGACGAATCCCAAAACGACACTAAAATTGCATAAAGTAAAATATCACTAATGGCCATTGGCCTTATTACATTTCAAAGCGGAAAAGAAAAGAGACTCCTAACTATTTGGTCCCAGAAGGACCTTCCCCAGACTCGGCATCTTTGGCTCCATCGAACAGCGTTACCAGCTCACGCAATCCCAACAGCAGATAAGCCCTAGCATAATGTCCTCCTTCATTTCCCTCGGTGTTTTGGCAATTCTTGATCCTCCGGATGAACTTCCCTTCCAGCTCTACTAATCCTCGCTCCAAATGCCTAGGCGCTTGTTGGCTCTGACAGCCATATCCTTCCATTCCTTGATCAACTTTTGATTGGCCTCTTGAATCTCCTGATGCTCACTCTTGCACTCCTTGATCCTTTTGCGCAACTGAATGTACTTAACTTGTATCTCAGCCCTTTCGTCGTTGAACCTGTGACCTCGAATAGACCCGAGTTGTCCTAACCCAGCATGATCTTCTTCTAGCCAACCTGGATAGTATGAGGTGTAGCCAACATGATATCTGTCAGGCTTTATGGAATCCTTTTCCAGGATGATCTTACTATTCCACATGTGTTGAGCTTGACATTTGTATGTGCTGTCATCGTCTTGGAAATCAGCCCTGAAATGACTCATCTTCTCGACCTTTGGTACGACTTGCCTCCTCCCTGACTACCTCATAACTCGAAGAGGGACATAGGGATAAGTTCCTCTCAAACCAATGAGTATGAGGAATGGAGCGTCCCGAGAGCGGATGATGAACTCTCCAGTGGGGAACCATTCGAACATCCACTGTACCTTATCTTCTTTCAAGTTTTCAAACAACTCTACCCATCCTCGAGCATCCCCCGGCCGAGCAAACATGTCAGGCATATAGTTCATTCTATTGGGATGGTAAAAGGCTATATGATCATTCCACGGCCTTCACGGAAGCTCTTGCCAGTATCGACCCTTTTGGAGATGTTCTATAAGCCAGAGTTGGAGTAGTAAGTTGCAACCCTCAAAATGGCTGGCCCCTCGTTGAAAATTTTCCAAAGCTCGGTAGATCTCAGCAACAATCATGGGCACTATGCTGAAAGATTGCCCTTTAATCCCCTCCATTAGTGTCTTGGTAACCATGGCTTGTCTAGTATGGATCCTAGCCTTCTTCATGGAAACACTATCATTCCCAGGAAGCAGAACATGAAGACGAAAACTCTCCTGTGGATATGCCCCAATGATGTGAGGGTGAAGTCATCTGGATAGGTGCGGTAGGACTTGCTATGACCGTACCTCTCGTATAGGTAGTCGAAAGGAATATAGGAATCCTTCAAATAAGTCAAGTCTGAATTTTTCTTCAACCCCATCATTTTGAAGAAACCCTTACCCTTGCGTTTTTCTGGCATGAGCACACCGGGAGTCTCCCAAGGAATACCGGCTAGCCCTCCTATTTCCTCGAGTAGAGGGGTCATTTCGAGGTCGCCAAATCGAAATACTGATCTATCACTGTCCTAGAATAAGATCGCAGCCTCTAAGATTTTGTTGTCTGGCTGAATTTCCAAAAGAGAGGGTAAGTTTCCCAAATACTTGCGGACAAGAGTTCGGTCACTGGAATGAAGGTCCTCCCACCATCTTAGCAACTTCGGGTGAATACTGGTTACCATGCCGAATTTGGGGATTTCGTGCCTCATTTTCTGCAAAACAAAGCGTTAGTCCCTTACCCCCACCGGATTCGACTATTTAAATCAACAATTGGCATAAACAACATTTAGTTCTCCAAATAAATGCACAGAGTATGGTGTTGTCCGTTTGGGTCCCAGGGGAACCCAGGGGACCTTGGATAAGGCTATCTTAAAGAGTCATTATGTGGACAACATAACTGACTCGAGTAGGTTTGACAGTGATGCATGTACACTTAAATAGAATAATGTTTCTATGGGGTGCTAGACCGGTACCCTTGAGCGGACAACTCAAGAGGTAAAGGCACGAAACCGTCGACTACACCGCTGATCGACTAGTTTTACCGCAAATATGCCTTTGGCAAAATTTAGGGCGTAATAATATTGGAAGAGCGCAACAACTCATCAAGCGTTGCTATGGTATTTGTTTGGCACGAGTGGAATATGATGTTGAAGAGGCAA
>MU777753.1:262659-327655 GCA_026770625.1 Nicotiana glauca
CGAGGGGAAGGTGTTAGGCAGCCCTCAAGATCCACTAGTGTGGTTCCCGGCCATGCTATGTTGTTACTTTAATGTAAACAAGTATACAAATAAATTTACACATAAGGGTTGCATATAGGTATGTAACAAGCATGCTAAAATCTATAATTTGTTTAAGGGAGGGTCTAAATGCAGAAAATTAGTCAGGCCATTGAGTAAGTAAAAGGAAATTTAGAAGGGATAATACAATAAAACTAAGAGGAGTTTTAAGTAGTAGAAAAGACAAACTTTATTGGTATTAAACTAAGTTATATAAAGGAAAGGGGGTCCTAGGTTTATAAAGCACATGGATCATCCACACAACACCGGTAACCAATTGTACGGATAGTGTTATCGTACGGTCATCATCTACATGTCTACCCTTCCCACCCCATAAAGGTTATTTAAACGTGTGGATTGGTCACGAATGCTTAGTGTGTGCTATTACCTGTCCCTTCCTATAAGTCCTAGAGGGTATTTAGGATCACTATTCCTACAAGGTAAGGTCTAGGCTGAACCCTCAGGTTTAAAGGACAAAATACTAGGCGACATACATAACAAGTAGGACTTCACATAAAGGGGAACATACAAAAACAAATAAGAAGCTCACAGATCCCTCACAAGTAAACCTGTAATTAGCACGTCTCAAACACATTTAAGGTATTAAAAGAACACGAGTTTAAAGATCAGTTTTAGCAGAAGGTTTAATCACAACTGAGTGATCTGAAGAGCGTTTGACATGCAGAAATACAACTAAGAAAATAGTTGAGTAAGTAAAGGTATGGGAACTATTAAAACACAGCTTGAAAAAGAAGACTTGAAAATACAGTAGTTCATTTAGACAAAATAACGTGATCCTGGGCCAGTAATTTAAAAAGCTTAATAGAACAAGAATCAAAAAATTAGTGAGTCTATAAATACGAAATGGGTTCCCAGGTAAAGTGATTTTCAGTAAAAGAGTGACCTCCAGAGAGTCACAACAGGAATGAGAGTGGCATAATTTAAATAAAAGCTGATTAGTCTTAAATTGATAAGAACATGGTTAATCGATTCTTATTAGGGCCTAAAGCTTGCCTAGCGCGACGTATAGGTTGCCTAATTACCCTAAAAGGGTGAGCATACATATTAATCCCAGTTTTAAAGGACGCGGTTAATCAAACTTGCATTATTAGGTTAAATATACTAGTGAGGTGTTCAGAAAATTTCAATTTACACAAAAATATAAATCCTAAGTAACATGGCATCTAATACACGTAAAACTCCTAAAACATGGTATCTAAATGCCAATGAAAATGCAACATAGTTTTAATAGTTATTTGTGAGTCATTAGCTAGTTGTGAATATGATGTGAGTATGAGAACAAACTGAAAATAAAGTGTCTAAAATAGGATTACTGCTACATGAGATGCATGTCCTATACATGATGTCAATTGTAGAAATAGGTAAGTAAAGCCCTATGACCATGTTTTCTACCCATAACTTTGAACTAAGCATGCATAACCCCAACCCATTTTCACTATGGCCCCCAATCATTTGTTTACAGATTATTACAAACCATGATAGCTGAATTACATAATGAAAAATAAAATACGAAGCTAGCCTATAGGGAGCCTTCAACCAGGCCCAATCTTCCAACCTCTCTTCTTTCGAGTTTCACAGCCTTGACCATGGTTTGGATGCGGCAAAGCTCCCTAAGGGCCCAATTGGGGGTCCTTAGCCAATACCAACACCCAAACATTACCAAAATGTTGAACAAGTGCGGTGTGGAATTACCAGTCTTGTGCATCAAAGTTCAATGGGTACACGAAGGTGCCCAAGGCAATGCTTACACGAAAGGGGAAGAACCTAAACTCTAGGAGTAGTGAGAGTATGATGGAAATTTCTTTAAAGAAATTGAGTTGAAAAACAGTTTTAAAAATGATCCATCGAGAAACAATTTTGAAAGAGAAAAACAATGGGGCTTTTTTGACAAACTCAGAACCAAAATACATCATATAGTTCAGGCAGTAAACACAAACAAGGAAAAGGGAAGTGGGGGTAAATAGTTCACATGAAATAACACAATTACATCTAGATACCAAAGGGAAGCAATTCAAAACTTAAACAGTCACAGGTTTCAACCAAAATGGCTCATGATCACATGTTGAGAATGTACTAGGGTTAGGGAGTAGGGATACATGTATTAAGCAGACCAGTAGGTGTGCTAATTGCAATAAGAACAGCAGAACCATAAGTAAAAGCATAGAAGAAACAAAATAAAGTGCAGCATGTATAAAAGCATATTGCTTTGGATGCTATAAATCAAATAGAGGGCATAGCAGTCAAGGATGAGATATTGTAGAAAATAAGTGTGCAGGGAAGTGAGCAGTAGTATGCAAACCAAACAATCAACAGTGTATAGAGCAGTAGAATAATGGAGAATCCCCTAAAGATCACTCAGTCTTGGCTTTTCGCCGACTGAATAATCAATAATCAACAGGAAAGTGGGAGGGGATTTGTAGAAAAACAAGAGAGAATACTGAGAGAGTTCAGAGTAATGAGCTTAGTGTGTTCGTGTGTCTGTTTTCTTGATGTGCAATGTATCCGTATGTAATACAAAAGAGAATGGGGTACTTATAGCTCTCAAATTAAGTGAAAAATAAGGTAATACATATAGACTGATTATAGTTATGGAAATAATACCAATTAGAATCAATTAAAGACTTGGACTTCCTTCAATTAAGGAGTCCTAGTTCAAACGGGTACAAATTGTGTCAAATAAGGAAAATTATTGTTTGCCAGACTGATATTTCCATAATAGGAGTAGTAAAAAGTATACAGAATATTTCAAGTAAGGAAAATATAAGGACAGCATATTGTAGACACAAATTAGTTCAAAGAATCACGAATGAAATTGAAAAACCACAGGGAATCAGTACTAAGTGAGGAGAGCACTTCACAAATAAGGAAGTAATTCAAAAATCAGTGTAAAACTTCTAAGGAAAACATATACAAATTCAGGGATTCGAAGAGATGCACAAAATCAGCAGAACATTTGGTAAACGGTGAACATTAAACCTATAGAACACAATAAGCATAAAAATCAGAGAACCCTAGGCAAGAAATCACAGAATCAATAGAAGGATAGTACCCTAATAGTAAAATAAATACATGGAACTCGGAGAATAACCAGAGGATCACACCAACAAGCACATAGCACAAACATAAACACATAATACTCAAAAAAAAAATCAAAAGATATAGTGATTTCGAAAGAGGTTCAGAAACCCTACTTTTAAAAGAAACACAAAAATGTTGAAAACTTGAACAATCGCAAAGATCGAGTAGGGAGTAGTGTAAAACAAAAAACAACAAGTTTAAAATCATTTAAAAAGACAAAGTTTTAAGAAAAAATTAGGGTTTTGTAACAAACCAGTGATAGATAAGGAACCTGGCTGTGAAACTCGTTAATAATGATGCTCGTAGCACCATCGAACCATAAACTATTGGAGAAAGGTCGGAGATAAGTCAGGCAGAACCTTCGATGGCCATCTTGTATGGTGGAGGTTCCTGGAGTCTCAAAGGTAGAGGGAATCAGCAGGACAAGGTTTCACGGTGGCTGGTGGTCGAGGGAAGTGAGGCTGGAGGTGGCCGGAGAGGCGGTGGATTCATCGGAGATGAGGGAGAGAACCAGAAGGTTCTAGAGAGAAGGGAGAGAAAGAGTCATTGTCGATAGAGAGAGAGAGAGAGAGAGAGAGAGAGAGAGAGAGAGAGAGAGAGACCGTCTCTGAAATGAGGGGTTTGGGGGTTATTGGTTTTACTTTTGGAAGTAAATCCTGGGCCGTTGATCTCACTTGATCAACGATTCAGATTAGATTAAAACTGGACCGAGTTATTAAATGAGGTATGGGTTGGGTGATTTGAGGACTGGGTCGGGGATTTTGGGTTGAAATTGGGGTTTCAATTTGTGGTTAAAATCAAAATGTAAAGGGGTTATAATTGAAATAAATGAGGCTAAATGTTAAACATCTATTTCTTACCTTTTTATTTTAATAAAAATAGTTAAAATAGTTTTAAAAACCAATTAAAAGCACTAAATTGATTAATAACATATAAATGTTAACTAAAAAATGCTGGGAGAGATTTTATAATTATAAAATACTGTAATCGGAAAATAGGCTATAATTGTAATTATAGCTATTTAGCTTTTAAAATACCAAATAAATTTTATAAAAATATGCAAAAATCACCTCAATTATACCTTGGTGTAAATATGAGAATAAAAATAAGTCATTAACCAAAAATGATAGTCTGGGAATAATTAATGAATTTTGTACTATTAAAATAGACAACAAATTGATTTAAAAAATCTTTAAAAATAAGGGAAAATACCAAAACTCTTGGGTATGCTTATATATACATATGCATACTATTTTGAGAATGTTTTGAGTACATATAAAATACATAGAGAAAAATTGGGTATCAACAATGTCCTATTGGTATTTTTATATTTTGAAGACCTAGTGGACTGCTGGGAAGGATTGCCTTTCTTATTTGGGCTCTTATGATGAATGTTCTATCTTGAGTCGGCTTGGTTGGCTCCGAATGACATTGTTGAGGAAGGTATTGATTCGACCGTTGTGGAGCTTATCAGTGATCTGGGGGGGATCTATGAGCTACCTTTCTGTATTGCGAGATGCAATGGTTTGTTGGTTATAGGCACATATGGTGCGGTTCAATTTGGGTCTCTAGTGGAATTCGAGCTGGAGGAGCAATGGAGTGTTTCTTAATGTAATAGCATATCGGTTGTGTCCTATCAGGATGCGTGGCGTATGTTATTTGTTCTACTGTGGGTGTAATGATTTTCTTTGGTTCTAGATATCAAATTGTGTGTGGCTTTCGATTTTGATCATAGTAACTTGAGGTGCTTCATGTGTAACACTGTTTGGATAGGATCGCGCATTGTAGCGAGGCTATGTGGAGATATGACCTTTCGGGGTAGATTCATGTGTTCTATTTCTATGGTGTGAGACGGGGTCTCAACTTTTTGTTGTGATGGTATGGAGGAGCTTGAGGTACAGCTCTTTCGTTCGGGTCATTTCCATGATTGGAGTATGTTCAGACCGTTTCTTATCGGTGCGAGAATTATGCGAGTTGTGTCTTAGGCCTGTATTGATGTGTCATGTCACCAGAGTGGTGTGTTGGATTCGAGGTGATCGTTGGGGTCTTTAATGAATACAAACGGATTTGATTTCAGCTTGTTGGAAGGATAACATCGAGGTTCGACTCTAAAATCTGTTGTGGTATTAGCCAAACGGGAAGTGACTTCATGAATGGTTAACCTGAGAGATGGTTACGGTTTATTTCATGTTTCATTTATCATTAGCAGTAGATAGAAGTATGGAATAAGACCTTAGTTGATAAGAGGTTTTCTACCAGTATTCGAGTGTTGTGTGCAATTGCTATGAATAGAAGTTATCGTTTCGAGTGTTTGAGTTATGTGGTATATCATATAATTGCACCTGAGGTTGCAGATATGGGTTATTGCGGTTGGTTCGGGCTTATTCGGAATAAAGATGTGAGGTTCTGATCTTGTGTGTGATTTTGGAAGTGAAATGTGGTTCTATGACTTATGGGTTGGATTGGATTGTGTAATTTTAGTTAAAATGCGTTATCGGACCTATATGAGATAGGGTGATGTGGGATCACCCACGGGTATATGCATGGTAAGGATATTCAGCGATTGGTTGGCTTTTAGAACAACTCTGGGTACATTTCGAGGACGAACATGTGTTTAAGTGGGGCAGGATGTAACGACCCGATCGGTCGTTTTGAGCTTTTGCACTTTGATCGCTAGTTCTCGGGCATGACTTGCCCCGTCTTATGTATTATGACTAATTTAGATTGTTGGTTTTGGTTTTTAGGAAAATTGGGAATGAATTTGGAAGAACAGTTTTAGTTGAAAGGTTGAATTTGAAATGTTTGACCAAGAATTGACTTCTTTGTATATGAGCTCGGATCAGAGTTTTTATGATTTGGTTAGCTTCGTTAGGTGAAATTTGACTTAGGAGTGTGATCGGAATTAGTTTTGGAGGTCCGGTGTAGAAATTAGCTTGTTTTGGCGAAGTTAGTATTTTGGCAATTTCCGATTGGTAAATGAGATTTTGATCCGAGTGTCGGAATGGAATTCCGAGAGTTTCTGTAGCTTCATTATGTGATTTGGGATGTGTGTGCAAAATTTCAGGTCATTCAGACATGGTTTGGTTGAGTTTTTGATCAAAAGCGTGATTCGGAAGTTTTTGGAAAAACTTAGGCTTGAATTCGATGTGAATTGATGGTTTTGGTGTTGTTTGAGGTGTTTTGGTGATTGGAACATATTTGAATGAGGTTTTAGGATGTGTTAGTGCTTTTGGTTGAGGTCCCGGGGGCCTCGGGTGAGTTTCAGATGCTCAATCGGACCATTTTTGAAGTTTGGAAGTTGCAGAAATTAAAGGTTCAGTGTTGCAGAGATTTATCTCTTCGTGTTCGCGAGAGGAGCCTCGCGTTCGCGTAGAAAGAATTTGGAAGGCAGGAATTTAAGCCTTCGCGTTCGCGCTTGAGTTCTCGATTTCGCGAAAGGGTGGGAGCTAATGCTTCGCGTTCGCATGAGTTCTCTCGCATTCGCATATAAGGATTTGGGGTCCAGTGGAATTACTCTTCGCGTTCGCATCAGGTGCCTCTCGTTCGCGTAGGTCTGGGAGCTGAGTCATCGCGTTCGCGACCCCTGTGTCGCATTCGCACAGAATATATTTTGGTCAATGCAAGGTTATGCTTCGCGAACGCGAGGGTTTGACCGCGTTCGCGAAGAAGGAAGGGTCAGACCTGGGCAGAATGTTTTAAAACATTTCATCCGCAATTTTGGGGCTCATTTACTCCATTGTTGATCTTTTGAGAGCTGTTTGAAGGAAATTAAAGAGGGATTCAAGGAGAATCGATTGGAGGTAAGATTTTTGAACTTAAAACTCGTTCTTATTGTGAAATCCACCTAGGAATTCATGAAAACTAATCCTAAATTGAAGAACTAGGGCTTGAGATTTTGAAATTTGATTTGGGGATTTGATGGGTCATTTGAGCTCAGATTTGAGAGTTCTTGGTATGTATGAACTCGTGAGAAGATAAGAAATCTATTAATATGAAAATTTTTGAGTTTCGAGAAGTGGTCCCCGGGCTCGGGTTTTGGTAATTTCGGGATTTGTGCCTGTTATTGATTGTTTTCACTTGGGCTTTGTTCCCTTAGCATATTGTGATGTATTCGCTCTAATTTTGGATAGATTCGACGCGCGTGGAGGCCGATATGAGGGACAAAGGCGTCGCGAGCTAGAGATTTCGCCGGTTCGAGGTGAGTAATGATTGTAAATGATATCCTGAGGGTTTGAAACCCGGGATTTGCATACCGTACTGCTATATTGAGGTGACTTGCACATCGGATAGCGAGCGTGGGGTAGAGCACCGTTGGGGATTGTAACTTGGTCCATCCCGATTGATGATTTTATCGCGTATTTGACTGGAACTTATTTGTTATTACCATGATTTGGGCTGATTGCCATATTTTGGGCTTAATGCCGGCTATTTGAGTCCTCCGTGGATTTTTATCAATCTTTCCTCACTATTTGATATACTACTTGAACTCAGTCCTGTTGATTATACTGTTTTACAAACTCAGCCACTCTAATTGATTTTTTAAGACTTAACTGATATTCCACTGTTGTTTGGGCTGAGCTATACTATTTTATTGATGCCCGAGGGGCTTATGGCATATTTCTGGACTGAGTGAGGCTTTCAGGCCTCGTGTGTGATGTGAGGAGCCTTTCAGGACTTGTGAGTGATGTGAGGAGGCTTTTAGGCCTCGAGTTAATGTGAGGAGGTTTTTAGGCCTCGAATGATATGTGAGGAGGCTTTCAAGCCTCGAGTGTGATGTGAGAAGGCTTTCAAGCCTTGTTTTATATGCCACGAGCTGGCTTGATATTGCGCTTGGGCCGTAAGGGGCCCCTCCTGGAGTCTGTACACCCAGTGAGCGTAGGTACCCATGTGGACCGGGCTGCACGCCGCAGCGAGATATGGATCGGGCTGCACGCTGCAGCGATATGTGGATCGGGCTGCACGTCGCAGCAGGTTATTATATGATATTGTTCTAAGAGTGATCTGAGAGAGAGAGCCCGAGGGGCTAAGAGTGTTTATGAGAGTGAGCCCGAGGAGCTGGTACTGTTTTTAGATATTGCCCGAGGGGAGAACTTTTATGTGCGCATCTTGCATATTTATTTGCCTTTTTACCTGTTATACTTTGGTATTTGGTGCCCGATGGGCGGATTTTTCTGTGCTTATCAACACTAACTGTTTTGAAATCATTTCGTAACTGTTGAAAGGATCATTTTCAAAAGAGATTTAAACTGAGCCAAGATATTTCTAAAGATTTCATAGTTTTCATTGTTTTTCTCAGAGAATTGTACCCGGCTTCTATGCAGCATGTTGGTTGCTTTACGTGATTTTCTACTGCTCAGCTGTTATTTACCTTTATTACTCACTGAGTTGGAGTACTCACTTTACTCCCTGCACCTCGCGTGCAGTTGCAGGTATTCATTCACCCAGTAGCGGGTATTGGCTGCGTGGAGGTAGAGTTGTAGAGGTTTAGCGAGGTGACTGCTAGCGTTCGCAGCACCACTGACTTTATATGTTATTCATTATTCCTGCTCAGTGTATTTCTAGACTTGTAAAGTGGAATTACATTCTTATAGATGCTCGCGACTTGTGACACCCCGGTTGGGGCTTTGTTGGGTTGGATTTCCGCATTTTTATCTACACTTCCGCTATTTGGTATTATTAAACCATGTTGCACTATAATTGTGTTAAATAATTTTTTTTAAAAGGATGAATTGGGTTGACTGGCTGGCCTTGTCTTCACGAGAGGCGTCATCACAACCAGGTTCGGGATTTGGGTCGTGACAAAAACCCTATGCAGCAGAGATTTTCGAACTCTTCCTGGACAGCCTGTAGTATAACTAGCATAACGTTTGTACACAAATCTAAATGCAAATTAATTTACATATCGGAAACTAGACACAAAGTGCTACAACTTTTATTTTTTGATCATCTCCAAATTCTTTATAGATTGTGAGATATGAGTCTCCGAAGTCAGACCTGTGCAACTAAGAATTCCTTCTTCGCGAACGCGAGTGCCTCCTCACGAACGTGTAGAACAAACTTCAAGAAGCCAAATTCTTCTTCGCGAACGCGAGGGGCTCCTCGCGAACGCTAAGAACAACACCAGATATCAGATAATCAACATCCAAAGCAGCCAAAATGATCCGAAACACACCTGAGTCCCTAGGGACCCCGTCTAAATACACAAACAAGTCATATAACCTAACACGGACTCCCTCGATATCTCAAATAATATCAAACAACGCCGGAACGATGAATCACACCATGAATCGAATTTAGAGACTTTCAAACCTTTCAACTTCCAAAACTTGTGCCGAAACCTATCAAATCAACCCGGAATGACGCCAAATTTTGCAGACAAGTCCAAAATGACATAACGGAGTTGTTCCAACTCTTGGAATCGAATTCCGACTCTGATATCACAAAAGTCAACTATGGGTCAAACTTCTCCATTTTCCAAACTTCAATTTTTCCAACTTTCGCCGAAACGCCTCAAATTACCCTATGGACCTCCAATTCTGAATCCGAACGTGCGCCTAAGTCCAAAATCACCATACGAAGCTATTGAGATCATCCACGACCCATTCCAGAGTTGTTCACCCAAAAGTCCAATTCCGGTCAAATTCTCACCGTTTAAACTTCCAAAACTAGTTTCCTTTTTCCAATTTGACTATAAATCATCCGTTAACTAAATTAAATCATGCACGCAAGTCAATACACATAATATGAAGCTGCTTGAGACCTCAAACTGCCGAACTGGATGCAATTGCTCAAAACGACCAGTCGGGTCATTACATCATCCTCCACTTAAACATACGTTCATCCTTGAACGTGCCCGGAGTCGTTCCAAAACTATTAAACCACTGCATGAGCTCACCATACATACACCCCGGGGTGTTTCCCCATCACCCAACCTATGAAGAACTGACAATGCAACTTAACTGAATGTCTCATCTCCTCCTTAGTCCGTAATAAACCTCAATATATGAAATTCATCATAGGACCCGAATTCTACATCATCACACTGAACACACCCAAACAAGCTGAATCGAGCAAAAAATTCCAATCCCGAATACAATCACATGCTACTCCACACAACTCAGTGCCCGAAGCAATAACCTCTGACCAACATTGCTGCCCAAATAACATCCTGGATGCCAACAACACACCTCACATTAAATATAACCTTATTTCGGACCTCCACATCACTGTTCATGATAAAGAAACATGCGGGAACTCATAGCCGCCTATGAAATCAACAAGTTAAGAAACCTTCTCGCTCGCCAGGGCCATTACCCAAATTTTAGAAGAACACCCACATACTTCCAAACACTCCTCACCCCCAATACCATAGTATCACTCTCACGTCTAATAACTATATCACGGCCAATACAAGCAGCCCAACTGATGATTCATCACGGAAACACACAAATTCTCACACTACACAGCTCGTACACTGAACCAGCAATAACTCAATTACATAACACAAATAAAGAAAAGCAAACTAGAAGAATTTTCTAACAAGTGTAACATGTGCAACAACAAAAATATAGTTTTTATCAAATTATTCCACAGAGGAAAAACAGAACCCCAAATAAACACAAGGAAAAGGTATCTCATATAACATCCGTTACGGCGTGCAGCCCGCTCCCAAATACTCATCAAGCCAAAATGCTCGAGCTCACTGAACATATGAATACTGATATCAAGTACAACAAGGTGCATAAATAAAATTATGGGAAAATAAAAAAAGTGTTAACACATGAAAGAAGCAAGCACGACTAAGGTGCAATAAGCAAATCAACATTACGAGGGCTATCTCGCCCGCATCGCCATAAGGCCTGAACAGGATTACTACTTGCGGGGGAAATAATCATACAACCTCGCCGCCTAACACATCATAAAAGAGTAGCACATATCATAGGCTAGGGCACAAATAATATCCATTCTGCCTGATAACATAACCAAAATGACGATCTCACGGGAGCACTCAAACTTGATGTGATACAGTATACATACTCTCATTAAGCTTTCAAATAGCCCCCAACCAAATCCTGATTATTTTCAATTAGGTAAATATCCTTTCCCAAAATCCAAAGCGACCTATCAATCATGCATGCTATTAACTACCTAATCCTCAACGTTTCTACACAATCCGCAAACAGGAAATAATTCACATATGAGGGCATCTAGCCCCAAAACCTCGGGAATCCAAAATTTCCATACTCTAACTCCACTACGCAATCAAATGGATGATATATCACTTACACCCTATCATTCTGTTGAAGCACTCATATAGAGTTTCTGACCGCGTAACGAAATATGAACCTTGAAAGCCTTAAAACCCAGTAATCACCCTGCTACCAGCCACTCACTGTAAACCAAAACTCAAGGTCCTTTCTGAAAATGCACACTCTTCACATATAATAGCCAACAATGCCAACGCTCTATTAATTTCAGTTACCGATTTGGAAGAAACCGCAATGTATCACGTATTCCTTATGCCCATAGTACACACCCAACTCAAGCTATAGTCAAACTATTGAGAACCCTCCGAGATTCACCCGCACGTAACCAAACCATCAGGATTGTACCTCCCCAACTCAACTGAGTCACACAAATCGCCCAATCCAAGACTGCTGCCACAAATGCCAGTAGAGAATTCCCATTCAAAAGGATCATTTACTTCCATGGCTATGCTGACCCAACACTACTAAACTGACTCGTTTTTTCGGATAGTCAATAACTCCCATCGAATCCCCACATACAGATGACTCTAGCATGAACTACGTAGCAAGAAACTCATAGACCACCGCATAACCTCTGAAGCACCCCATTCTGCTGCAACCATGATGCCCATGCTGAATAGACCTTCTGTGAATCTGAAGTTGTTCCTCCGATTCCTCTAGATACAGAAATGTAGATCCATTATAGACGTAGAAATATTGTAAGCCCCAATATCATCCCGTGCGATATCTCAGACCCTAGTCATACCCCAAATTCGGGAATCGACCAATACCACATATACACATACCTTAGGCTAAGATTGATACAAATTTGATTCTGCAATCTGAATGCCGCTATTAGCCTCCTCCATTTGGCGTAAAGCCATAGAAAACAAAGTCTAATGATCCGCAAAACTAACCTTCAAAGCTCGTACAACACAAATCACAAGGTACTATAATACCACCAACTATTCCCAATCAACACCCACTTCGTGGCCTTGCCACAATCGCGATGAATACTCGACTAATTAGAACTTCCTAGCTCGCACTCATCAAGTAGGTGCCGGAAATCGCTGTGCCTCCATACGAACAATTGAATAGTCTCTCAATACCTCTATATCTTCAGTCTGGACAACACGTCGAGGCAATGCCTAAGCATCCTTGACTCCTTTGTAGCCTGTCTGTAGCATCATGAACCACTGGCGCATAACTAACGCTGAGAGCATAATATTATATACGAGTGGATGTAGAGGGACATAAGGCAGGTACTTCAAGTTGAATTAATATAGCACGATAGGGAATGAAAGAGGTGGAATTTCCTAACAATTCTGTAGCCTCTCAAACATAAGTACAGACGTCTCCATACCAATCTGCAAGACTCTACTAAACCTGCTTATGACTCGTAACACCCATGAACCTAGAGCTCTAATACCAACTTGTCACGACCCAAAATCCCTCATAAGGGGTCATGATGGAACCTAGTCTCTAAACTAGGTAAGCATAACATTTACAGAAATAACATTAATATTTATTAACTTCAAATTAAATAACTCTCAATAAATCACAATTCCCAAAACCAGTGGTACAAGTCATAAGCCTTTCTAAGAGTAATTATACTAAATAAATACAATACTGTTATAGAACGAGAAGGAATCAATGGAACGTAAATACAAACAAAGGTGACTCCGAGTCCTGCGAATGCAACAACTGGTTACCGTGAGTCTCTACCGCGACAACCCGCACAACTAATATCGGTCAATACCTGGATCTGTACACAAAAATGTACAGAAGTGTAGTATGAGCACACCACGGCGGTGCCCAGTAAGTATCAAAACTAACCTCGGTGGGGTAGTGACGAACAACAGTCAAGACACCTACTAGTCAAATGAAATGAACAGGATATGATAATAAAATATCGCGATAAAGATAACGAGGTAATATCAATAACAGAAAGAAATCAAAATACAACAGTAAGAACAATAAAGCAGAACGCAGGTAGTAAATCAGATAACCAAGTAAATCAACACTGACATAAAAAGAACAGAGACAAGTAAGAGTGTATTCAATTAAAGAAGGAAATACCCACTCAATCAATCGCATCATGTCTAATGCACAATCCGGACTATCTCAATCCTCGATTTCTCATATAATAACCTTAACTTCTGAATCTTCCACATACATGGCACCTTATGCCCCCATCTTTTCCATTTAACTTTTAACAACAAAATCCACATGCTATACAATACAAAATGTCCTTACAATGAACTTAGGGGTCGTTTGGTAGGGTGCATAAGAATAATGTTGAATAGGGTGTATTAGTAATGCTGGTATTAGTTATGCTTGCATTAGTTATGCTGGTATTAGTTATGCTTGCATTAGTTATGCTGGTATTAGGTATACTTGCATTAGTTATGTTGGTATTAGTTATGCTAACATATTTCTTATCCATTGTTTGGTTTGATGTATTAAAACATTGCACAATTTCTAAAAGAATTATTTGTTTACAAAAATGCCCTCAAAACTAGTCCACACTCTAACTTTTTAAAAGAAACATGTGTTGAGAAATATTTTTATATGAAAAGGTTTAAAAAATATATTTTATTTGTCTACTTATATTGTAAAATAAAATTAAATATTTATTTATAAAAAAAGAAAATATGCTAAGAATTTATTTATTTATTTACTAGGGATATAATTTTATTTCTCACTATTTGGATTATGTTGAACTTGTATTAATATACTAACTAGCATATTTTAATCAAGCATAAATTTTGAAGGACAATTTTATCTTTAATTAAGCTAATTCATGCATTAAAACCCATTGCATTGCTAATACCATTATTTTCTATGCATTAGTTATGCATAGGATAATACCAAATAGGATGTATAACTAATGCTTGCATACGTAATGCATGGGGTTTAAAATGTCTACCAAACAATGTATTATTAATACACAAAGTTAATGCACCCTACCAAACAATGTATTATTAATACACAAAGTTAATGCATGCATTAGCTTATCTAATGCACCCTACCAAACGACCCCTTAATATGTCCAAGAAGTCCCATTTACCTAATATAAGTAAAATTATAATTTCTAAACTAATCGGGAAAGCCATCGAGAAAAGGTGAAATTGTTTCTTTTGAAATCATTTGAGTAAAAAAAGTACCCCTTTTAATTTAAAAATACAACATTGAATGGATTATTACCTTTAACATGAGATTTAATAACTAAAAAATTAGTAGAAATTCTTTTTTAAGTAAAATACGACCTTAGACGGTTTAAGGGGATATAATTGTGAAACTAATTGAATTACGACTGTAACAATTATTGAAGTTTAAAGTATTAGAGTATATATATATATATATATATACACACACACACACACATAAATACAGTGAGGTATTAAAACATTTTAGGTTCTAACACAAAGGATCACAACAATAAAGGAATTTAAACAGTTTAAACACTTGAAACAACAAATAAACATAGCAGCAGAAAGTGCACGACACCACCCCTCGTGCTTTTACACTCGTACTTACCATAAGAGTCAATATTAACTTTTACTCTTTCTTGTTGCGGCATGAAATCCGATCCCAATCATATAGTACTGTTACAGCGTGCAACCTGATCCAAATCATATAATGATGTTGCGGCATGCAACCCGATCCATTTAATATTGTTGCGGCATGCAACCCGATCCATATAATATTATTGCTGCGTGCAACCCAATCCATATAATATTATGGCGGCATGCAACCCGATCAATATAATATTGTTGCGGCGTGCAACCCGATCCATTTAATATTGTTGCGGCATGCAACTTGATCCATTTAATATACAAATTAACACTAATCACAAAAGAATCCCGGCAAGGGAACAATAAGGAAACAACCATATCCCGGGAGTCAACAACAAAAGTAAACACATCCCGGCAAGAGAACCAACAGTAAGGATTAAATATGTCCCGGCAAGGGAATCAGCTATAACCAAACATGTACCGATAATTAACTTCACAATGAAACCTCAACTAAATAACAAGACATAAAAAGCATGTGATAACTACACCGGTAATCACTACAATTGGACATGTAACCTATTTGTACGACGCCATAGAGGAACTCACCATCAAGAAGTATCAAAACAATAAGGAAGGCGATCACTTCAATTAAGGGTCAATGCAACACATAGGAATTTGAGGAACGCTAGCAACATCATATGGAGCATATAGAGACAATTTAAGAAATTATTAAACTCAATCATAACAAAATACTCTCCACATATTGAACACAAGGACCTAAGAACCCTAGAGCATATTTTCCACAAATAAGTCCGAGCACACACTCGTCACCTCACATGCACGGACTACAATTAGCGTAGAAGACTCAATTCCTAAGGGGAAGTCCCCCAGACAACCTTTAGTATAATGGTCATAACTATTTACACACAACTCCAAATGATAAATGGTTTGATGTTGTGAAAACTAGACACCAAGGGCTATTGTTTCATAGGTTTCTCATTTCCTGAGTCATTATATATAGCGAGATATAAGCTTCAAAAAATCAACCCTGTGCAGCAGAGATTTTCAAACTCTTCTTGGACAGCCTATAGTATAACTACCATAACTTTTTGTACACAAATATAAATGCCAATTAATTTATGTATCGGAATACTAGACACAAAGGACTACAACTTTCATTTTTGGATCATCTCCAAATTTGTTATAGATATTGAGATATGAGCCTCCGAAGTCACACATGTGCAACTAAGATTTCCTTCTTTGTGAACGCGAAGAACAAACTTCCAGAAGCCAAATTCTTCTTCGCGAAGGCGAGAGGCTCCTCGCGAACGCGAAGAACAAAACAAGATATCAGATAATCAGCATCCAAAGAAGCCCAAAATGATCCGAAACACACCTGAGTCCCTAGGGACCCCGTCTAAATACACAAACAAGTCATATAACCTAACACGGACTCGCTCGAGATCTCAAATCATATCAAACAATGCCGGAATGACGAATCACACCATGAATCGAACTTAAAGACTTTCAAACCTTTCAACTTCCAAAACTCGTGCTGAAACCTGTCAAATCGACCCGGAATAACACCAAATTTTGCAAAAAAGTCCAAAATGACATAACGAAGCTGTTCCAACTCTCAGAATTACCTTCCGACTCCGATATCATGAAAGTCAACTATGGGTCAAACATCTCTATTTTCCAAACTTCAACTTTTCCAACTTTCGCCGAAATGCCTAAAATTACCCTATGGACTTCCAAATCCGAATTCGGACGTGTGTCGAAGTCCAAAATCATCGTACGAAGCTGTTGAGATCATCCATGACCCATTCCGGAGCCGTTTACCCAAAAGTCAAATTTCGGTCAAATTCTTACCGTTTAAACTTCCAAAACTAGTTTTCTTTTTCTAATTTGACTCTGAATGATCCGTTAACTGAATTAAATCATACACACAAGTCAATACACATATTATAAAGTTGCTCGAGGCCTCAAACTGCCGAACCGGATACAATTGCTCAAAAAGACCAGTCGGGTCATTACAAATATTGTAGAATGAGGGTGTGATTATGATAGATAAAGGACGATGTTGGGCCTTCGATTGTATAATGGTCTGGCAAAAATAATGGATTTCATGAATTGACAGGATTAAAATAGCCACGTAAGGCGAGTCACACTGGGATTCTATGAAATACGGTTATGGAAATATAATATCATATCACCAGGTGGATCAGAAAAATCACTTCAAATATTCCATGCTGCAACGTAAGCCCTAGTGGCAATATATTATGTAAGAAATTTCAAGAAATAAATGGATTAAATTAGATTAATATTGAGGTGAATCTATAATGGATGGGTAAAAGTTGCAAAGTTTGAGATTAGATTGGGCCATCAGCCTTAAGATGAACACTAATGAAGAAGCATTAAAGGAGTTAGCTTTATGCATATAGGATAAGCAACGAGAGAAACCTGGAGTTCGGGAGAAGACCTCAGTAACGATAAATTGAAGTAAGAATTTTGGTATAGTATGGCCTACTTAGATGTAGTAAATCTAATGACGCCCAAAGGGACAACTCGACATAATTTTGTCTATGTTCACAAAGTGAAGCCTAGAGATTAGTTAAAAGCAGGAAGAGAATAGAAAAGTCAAGCGCACATACAAAGTTAGAGTCATAAAGGCTGTATGATAGAAGGTAGAAATAATTACGAGATTAGGAGGATTTTGACTACAAGTCGTGGTGTGAGAAAGAGGCTTAAAGGGGGAATGCCCTGACCTTTGGGATTCATTCGCAGAACAGTCGCCTAAACGGTAAGATGAGTATTAAAGTATTCGCAAAACCTATGGGTTATGAGAATCATAAGAGAATTAGTCAACATTCGAGGACGAATGTTCCAAATGGGGGAATGATGTTACGCCCCCATTATTGCATCGATATTAGGTCTCGCAGTATTAAATTACGAAGATGTTACACCTTGTAATATTGTACATTGAATTTGTCATAAGGTAATTGATATTAGTCGAAGGAAAAAGATTATTTTTAGATTATAAGGATTATGATGTTTTTAAACAAATGATGAATAAATTCATGATGGTGAGAGGGGAAAGCAAGACAAAGAAAATGAATTTTTCGTCCAAGTTTGGCATATTGGGATAAAATACGGGCCGAGCGTTAATACCCGATATTTATGGACTAGTGCCACACAAGATACTACATGACCATGATAGTAGGTGTCACTGACGCATATTATATCTCACAAAATTAGCCCGCGAGGCAGCCAAAACTCGCCTTGACTTCAGCCTGCTCCAACACTCAGCCAAAATTCTGCAACTTTGGACTTTGATTTATTTAGGCAGCTTTCAATGTAGTAAGCTTAGGACTGATTTAGGCAACAAAAATATAAGTGAAGAGACAAAAAATAACGTGAAAAAAGGCATAATATTACAGGAAACTCTTTTCCCAACTTTGTATTTAACTCGAGCATACAAATAAACTCAACTCGAAGTATATCCGTGTACAAAAATGAAGATCACTCTTGACCCTCACAAGATTACTCTTAGCCTTAGGTTATTTTCACTCTTGAAAATATGTTTCGGACTCCTTACTAACTCTTTTGTGTGCTCTCACACATTTTCCTCTTCTAAGTCACAAAGGGAATGGGTGCTGTCCATTTATAGAACATGAACCAGCCCCACTTACACAATAGTTGCCCCATTTTAGGCATTAACACTTGCCCACTCAGCCCATTACTTTACTTTAGTGTAGTTGAAACCTCCAACTACTAGGATTATGTAAATCATGCTAAAGTAAATGGGATCATGGCCCCCAAAAACGTGCTAACACCTGCCAGCATTTTAGCAAAGCTCCAACTGCTGCCCATGTGCACAGCATGTGCCAGTAACCGCCTTTGACTTTGTCAATCCAAGATTTACTGCCCAAATTTCGTGCCTTGGCTTGGACCAGATCCAATGCCATTGTATCCAGCTGCATTGTGCTTCAATTTGTCTAGCCATCGCCCACGAACTTGGCCCGTTTGCCGCAACTCAATGCCATGACAAGTCTGCCCGCGCACTACCTTCCTGTTGTACATTTGCTTGCCTTTGCCTATTCGCTTTTTCCTTGCCTTGGCATCACTGCCTCATGCCTTGATGACTCTGCCATAATCAAGTGTCATCCTTAGCCCGCAAATCATTGTCAATCCCTTGCCAAGCTACCTCGTCTCCGTTCAAAGCCTTAGCCATCGCTTGCCTGTTTCCCTTTTTGACTTTGGTGCTACTCGTGCACCAGCTTTGCAACACTCTTGCTGCCTCATAACAACACTTTTGTTGTCAAGTCGAGCTTAATTGGCGGAGGTCTAACAATAAGGTACATAAAGTGTGTTAAAAGTGAGTAGTATTTTAAGTAATTTGAGATAATTCTTAATTATGTGAATAACTAGATAATTATTTATTTTTAATGGGAGATTAACTAATTAATTAAGTATTTTTGGATATGCTTTATGGGTTTCCACGTGGCAGCCCAAGGAAATTCCCAAGTAGTGACTCTTAATACATGTGAAAGGTGGCATTTTTAGGAGATAATTGTTGGCCAAAGTCACCACATGAAGTGGGGCCCACACCCACTAGAATAAAACATCTCTAAATCAAATGAGAATTGCCTTTACTAAGTAACGGATGATATAATCTTACCTAAAGCCATATCTTTGTTCATCTTTTCCAAGTGAAAGATTTAGTTTCCATATGAATAGTAACTAAAGAATATCATACGGA
Organism: Nicotiana glauca; assembly: GCA_026770625.1. NCBI lineage: Eukaryota > Viridiplantae > Streptophyta > Magnoliopsida > Solanales > Solanaceae > Nicotiana > Nicotiana glauca. The sequence continues at coordinate 282,363 of MU777753.1, forward strand.
TGGATCAAGTCAGCAATTCGTACGAGATTGTATCATGTAATAGTAGCGCGAGATGAAATTCTAAGAGAGCACGGCACAATCTTTCTCAAGAATATTATACGAATTTTTCCCTACTTCGATTCATCGTTATGTGTTTTGTAGCAATTGACGTGTGTTAGAGGGATTGTCAAGAGAATCGACTTAGGTATGTTAAGGCTATCCCTTCTTTCTTTTGGCATGATCCATATGATACAAATGAAACGTGCAAATGCATAATTTTCATACATGACTCTATTCATAGAAGTATTAGAGATGCCTGTATTCTTGATTCCCCATGTGTCATATTATTCTATCATCTGTTCGTGGATCTCAAAAAAATACGAAAGTTTAAAAGAATTTACTTTATGATACTACTCAAATGCAAAATGGTCTTATGATATTCCGAGAGATTTTATTAATATGCTTTTCATGCATTGCATTCATGTACATTACCATGACCAGATGGCAACGCGTATATATGTATGTATACATATATATGTACATGGGGTACAGGAAAGGTTATGGCATTATATACGCACCACAACCTGATCAGCTGGTATACGTTGATGAGTTTGCCCACAGTGGCCAGATGATATAATGGGATGCTCTCAGAGGTTGATGATGTTATGAAGCATGTAACTATGCACGACATGACATTCATACGTATATGCATGACACTATAAGTATTTTATGATTTAGAAAATTTTCCAGACTTACAGGTTGAGTCGTTTACTCTATATTCCTTCTATGTATTTTTTGTACTTATTTATGTGCCTTACATACTCGGTACATTATTCGTACTGACGTCTCTTTTGCTTGGGGACGCTGCATTTCACACCTGCAGGTCCCATTAGACAGGTCGAGAGCCCTCAAAGTAGGCTATCAGCTCAGCGGAAGATATTGGTGCACTCTATTCGCTTCAAAGTTGCTTGTTTGGTTAGTATGATTTAGACGTGTATTGTTTGGTATGGCGGAACTCTATCCCGACCTTTATGAAAATTTCTTATTCTTGGAAGCTTGTAGACAGATGTCATGTACGTAGAGATTGTATGACCTTATAGGCCTATATTCAGTGTACGAATAGTTATTTTTGGCTTGTAGGCCCGTATGTTTTATGTATAGATTGGTATTACATGTTGTATTCTACCTATTTTACGGCAGCATCTTTGGTTCGGTTATCGATGATAGTATGATACGAAAAGATACGTTATGTTGGTATTCGGTTGAGTAAGGTATTGGGTGCTCGTCGCGGACCATTGGTTTGGATCGTGACAATTGTAAACCTAGGATTCAAAGAATGTGAAGATTATTGATCCATTTGCAATCCTTATAATCTCCTAAATTTCAATCTTCTTATCCTTATACACAAATCATTATGATCACCAGTAATCATATCTACAATGAGTTTGGAATCCATTTTAAGGAGAACATTATCCATCCTATTTGAGGAAATAAAATCTAGTCCTAGAAGGCAGCCTGAATTATAACATTGCTATAGTAAATCTAGTATTCAGAATATTTATGCCAGGACCATTGATCCATCGGCCTTCTGTATAATGCCATCGACTACATCTTTCTTCACCATCCACATGAACCGCATGATCACCAATAATTATATTCACAATGAGTTTGGAATCCATTTCAAGTAAAATATTATAAATCCCATTTGAGAATAAAATCTAGTCCTAGAAGGCAACTTGAATTATATAGTTGTTATAGTAAATTTATGATTTAGAGAATGCCATGACCAACTGATCTATCTATCTTCTTCAGAATACCCAAATTCATCTTATCTTGTCCTTCCACATGAACCATTATGATCGGCAATAATCGTATCCACAATGATTTTTAGAATGCATTTCAAGTAGAACATTATCCATCCCATTTGAGAAAATAAAATCTAGTCCAACAAGCCACCTTAAATCATATCATTGCTATAGTGAATCTATGATTCAAAGAATTCCATGACAATTGATCCGTCTAGCTTCTGTATAACCCCCTCAACTCAAACATTCTTCTCCGTCTAGATGAAGTATCATGATCACCATTTATTATTGTAAGGCCCAGTAAAATTTTACCTAAAACCCAGAATAGCTCGCCGCGGTTCGGACTTTCTGGATTGAACAGTATGCTACAAAGTTAAAGGAAAATATTTTATAGAAGTGTGCGTTTCTACGGACCATTATGCGGCCACATAATCACTCTGTGGGCTGCACTTTGGCCGCAGAGTGAGGTAGTCTTTTTGGCTAAATTTTGAGGTCAGTTTCGCGGCCAATTATGCGACCGCATAATAATTTCGCGGGCCGCACTTTGGTCGCATAATCGTCCTTATACTTTTGCCAAGGGAAGTTCTATAGATCGCATCGAGGTAGTAGGCCGGAGAAGAAAATTCAAGTCACTGAGGGGAACTTATTGTGGTCATTTCGCTGACTGCATAGCCATTATGCGGTAGCATATGCGACTGCAGATCCGTGTTGGGGCTCTAGATTTCTAATTTTTAAACCCAATCCTATGTCGTTACAAAATATGCTAAGGCTCATTTTGAGCATATTTCTGATGCTTTAGAGTGAGAGAAGGAGTCCTAGAGTGAGAGAGTGATCCTCAACTAATTTCTTCTCAATTCTTGCTTAAGACCTTGAGGATTGACAAGTAAAGTTCTCTAAGTCTTCACCTTAAAGGTAAGAATCTGTGCCCCAGCTCATAATTTCTATTCCTACTAAAATGGGTAATTAGCAAGATGGTTCATGGGCTTGAGGGTTGTTTGTTTTGAATGAATGTGTGGTTAAAGAATGTAGGGAGAATGTAAGCTAAAAATGGTAAAGGATGGGGTGTGGGATGATAGAATCTTTCACAAAAAGATTTTTAAAATATAATGCACACCTAGTGCTTGATAATGTGCTCAAATGAGCTAGAATCTTAATCATCCTTCTAATTCTTGAATATGCTTGTTATATTTCTAAAATAGATTGAATGTGCTAAGAGTTCCGGAATTATGGTAAAACTTAAGAAAAGTTCTATTAAGGTATGTATGACTAAAACCCCATCTTCATAGAAATTGAACCCCTTTGGTGTTCATGTAATTGGTGTAAGTTCCAACATTGATTGATGTAGAAATTTCTATTCCAAATGTTCGTGTGTCGCAAGAATATATGTGCAATATATATTCCAATGCTCCTATTATGTTATCTTGTCATTTGAGAATGTGTTAAAGATATGGAATATATGTTAAACTGCCTAGACTTCAAGTCAAGTTAAATAAAGATTGTTATGCCAAAATATGTGAAAGCCTCTAGATGTCCACGATTCATAATTTCTCCCACATGTACTTAATATCTTAAATTCAAAGGCTTGTTTAATGAAAATAATAATAATGTAAAATGTGGGAAAGGAATGTGAATTATGAAATGCGGCCAAGTTCCAAGTATGGGTAACGATTGTGGCCACTAGTGCCTAATAAATTAAAATATTTGAGGGAATATGAAATGAGATGATTGACGAAAAATGGTAATATCTTGAGTGAGACGGCCTAGCCGATCGGGCCGTGATCGGGCTCCATGCCGCAAACATAGTGGTATTGTGTTGGAAAATAAAATCGAAACTGAATCGGGAATCGAGACTGTAGTGAATGTCTCCAATGAGATGACCTAACCAATCGGGTCATTATCGGAGTCCGTATAAAAGTACTGTGGTATTTTGAATAATGAGGTATCAACACTAATAATGTCCCAATTTAAGTCTATGAAAAATTCACTTAAAAGCTTATGTGATCCTTAATTTGATGACGTGCTGTTGCTTAAGATTTCATTGATTTCATAATTATTTCTTCTTGTATTATTATTCTTTCTAATGAGATGGTGTTTAGTTATACATACTAGTGCTATTCGACGGTACTAACATCCCATTTGTCAGGGGCGCTGTATCTTTAATTGATATAGGCGGTTTCACAGCAGGCGACACTGACCAGTGTTAGAGTTATACTCCTCCCAGCAGTCTTGGTGAGCCCTATTTCCTTCGGGGTCGTACATCCTTTGTTCCTTATATATTGTACTTGAGGTACAGCCGGGGCCTTGTTGCCGGCACTTTTGTAATAATATTTTTGTATATATTTAGAGACTCCGTAGACATTATGTGGATTGTATATGGGTATTAGAAAGGTCAACGAATTATGCTGAGTTTGGACTCTTGTTCCACTAAACCATAATATGTATGTACTTTGGAGATCTAACAATGGTGTAGTAAGTTTGAAATGAATTAGTAATGTTTGTATGATTTTCCGATTGTTTAATTATAAAAATATGCATCGTTTTAATCACAGTGAATTGGGTGGAAAATGTCTAACAGACTTGCAACCGGTTTCACTCAAATGAGCGCCGGTCATACTTTCCGAGGTTGGGGCGTGACAATTATATCCATAATAACTTTGGATACGATTTAAGAAGAACATTATCTATCTCATTTGAGAAAATAAACTCTAGTCCAATAGGGCAGCCTAAATCATATTATTGCTAATGTAAATCTAGAATTCAAAGAATAGAGGATGATAGATTCATCTGCCTTCCGTATAATCCCTCCAACTCCAGCTCTTTTCTTCTTAAACATGAAGCATTATGATTAGTATTAATTATATTCACAATAATTTGGAAATACATCCTATTTGAGAAAATAAAATCTATTCCTGCAAGGTAGCCTGAACCATATTATAGCTATAGTACTCAAACAATGTCAGGACAATTAATTCATCTACATTCCTTATATCAAATTTCAGTTTCCTTCTCCTTCCATATGGAGCATTATGATCACCAATAACTATTTCCTCAATGAACTAGAAATCCGTTTCCAAAACATTATACAATCCATACTACGGAAAGAAATCTAGTCCAACAAGACAGTTTGAACTGTATCATTGCTGTAGTAAATCTACGATTCAAAGATTTTCAGAACCGTTAATCCATCTGCCATCCTTATAAGACCCCCAAACTACAACTTTCTTCTCTTTCTACATGAACCTAGCTCTTTTTAGACTTTTTAGATTGGATAGTACGCTACAGAGTTGAAGGAAAATATTTTGCAGAAGTGTGCATTTCTGCGGCCACATAATCACTCTACGGGCCGCATTTTGACCACAGGCAGTCTTTTTAGCAAAATTTTAAGGTCAATTTCGCGGCCAATTATGCGATCCCATAAGCATTTCGTTGGCCGCACTTTGGTTGCATAATCGTCCTTAATCATTTTGGAAGGGACGTTCTGCGGTGCATTATGTGACCGTAGAACAGGGCTGCGGACCGCATATTTGGTCGCAGACTGGAGTAGAAAACTAAAGTCCCTAAGGTCAACTTTTCGCAGTCATTTTGCGGACCGCATCGCCATTATGCGGTGGCATATGTGACCGCAGATCCGTGTCGAGGCTCAAATTTTTAATTTTTAAACCCGATCCCATGTCGTTAAAACATATGCTAAGGCTCATTTTGAGCATATTTCAGATGCTTTAGAGTGAGAGAAGGAGTCCTAGAGTGAGAAAGTGATCCTCAACTAATTTCTCCTCAATTCTTACTTAAGACTTTGAGGATTGACAAGTAAAGTTCTCTAAGTCTTCACCTTAAAGGTAAGAATCTATGCCCTAGCTCATAATATAAAAATTCCTACTAAAATGGATAATTAGCAAGATGGTTCATGGTCTTGAGGGTTTTTTGTATTGCATGAATGTGTGGTTAAAGAATGTAGGGAGAGTGTAAGCTAAAAGGGGTAAATGATGGCTGTGGGATGATAGAATCATTCACAAAAAGGTTTAAAAAACATAATGCACACCTAGTGCTTGATAATATGCTCAAATGAGCTAGAATCTTGATCGTCCTTATAATTCTTGAATCAACTTGTTATATTTCTAAAATAGATTGAAGGTGCTAAGAGTTCTGGAATTATTGTAGAATTTGAGGAAAGCGCTATTAAGGTATGCATGGCTAAAACCCTCTCTTCTTATAAATTAAACCCCCTTGGTGTCCATGCAATTGGTGTAAGTTCCAACATTGATTGATGTAGAAATAACTATTCCAAATGTTCTTATGTTGCAAGAATATATTTTCAATATGAATTTCAATGCTCCCATTATGTTATCTTGTCATTTGAGGATGTGTTAAAGATATGTAATATGTGTTAAAATGCCTAGACTTCAAGTCGAGTAGAATAAAGATTGTTATACTAAAGTATGTGAAAGCCTCTATATGCCCACGATTCATAATTTCTCCTGTGTGTACTTAATATCTTTAATTGAAAGGCTTATTTGATGAAAATGATAATAATGTGAAATATGGGAAAAGAACTTGAATTATGAAATGCAGCCAAGTGTCAAGTGTGGTGTAACGATCGTGGCCACTAGTGTCGAACAAATTGAAATATTAGAGAGAAATATGAAATGAGATGATTGATGGAAAATAATAATGTCTTGAGTGAGATGGCCTAGACGAACAAGTCGTGATCGGACTCCATGCCGCACACATGGTGGTATTGTGCTTGAAATTGAAATCGAAATTGAATCGGGAATTGAGATTGTGTCGAATGTCTCCAATGATATGACCTAGCCGATCGAATCATTATCGGACTCTGTATAAAAGTACAGTGGTATTTTGAATAATGAGGTACCAATACTAATAATGCCCCAATTTAAAGCTATGAAAAATTCACTTGAAACTTTATGTGATCCTTAATTTGATGATGTAGTGTTTCTTATGGTTTCCATTGATTTTATGATTATTTTATTCTTGTATTATTATTCTTTCTAATGAGATGGTGTTTAGTTATACATACTAGTGCTATTCGATGGCACCAATGTTCCTTTTTCCAGGGTCGCTATATCTTTAATTAATACAGGTGGTTCACAGCAGGCGGCACTGACCAGTGTTAGCGGTATACTCCTCCCAGCAGTGTTGGCGAGCCCCATTTCCTTTCGGGGTCCTTTTTTCCTTCTTTATTTATTGTACTTGAACTATAGCCGGGGCCCTATTTCCGGCACTTTTGTAGTACTCTTTTTGTATCTATTTAGAGGCTCCGTAGACATTATGTAGTTGTATATGGGTATTACAAAGGTCAACAAATTATGTTGTGTTTGGACTCTTGTTCCACTAAACCGTAATGTGTATATACTTTGGAGATCTAACAATGATGTAGTAAGTTTGAAATGAATTAGTAATGCTTGCATGATTTTCCAATTGTTTAATTAAAGAAAGTATGCCTCCTTTTGATCATAGTGAGTTGGATAGAAAATGTTTAATAGTCTAGCTTAGCCGGGTACACTTGGATGAGCGTCAGTCGCGCTTTTCAAGATTGGGGTGTGATAATTATATCTACAATAACTTTGGATACGATTCAAGCAGAACATTATCCATCACATTTGAGAAAATAAACTCTAGTCCAATAGGGCAGCCTAAATCATATTATTGCTAATGTAAATCTAGAATTCAAAGAATAGAGGATGACAGATCCATCTGCCTTCCGTATAATCCCTCCAACTCCAGCTTTTTTCTTCTTCCACATGAAGCATTATGAACAGTATTAATGATATTCACAATAATTTTGAAATATATCCTATCTGAGAAAATAAAATCTAGTCCTGCAAGGTAGCCTGGACCATATTATAGCTATAGTACTCAAACAATGTCATGACCATTAATTCATCTACATTCCTTATATCAAATTTCAGTTTCCTTCTCCTTCCACATGAAGCATTGTGATCACCAATAACTATATCCTCAATGAATTAGAAATTTGTTTCAAGAATATTATACATCCCATATTACGGAATGAAATATAGTCCAACATGACAACTTGAGCTGTATCATTGCTAGTGTAAATCTACGATTCAAAGATTTTCAGAACCATTGATCCATCTGTCGTCCTTATAAGACCCCCAAACTACTACTTTCTTCTCCTTCTACATGTAGCAAGCACTATGATCACCAAAGAACTTATCCACATAGAGTTTTGAATCCATTTCAAAGAGAACATCATCCATTCCATTTGGGGAAATGAGACCTAGTACTACAAGGCAGTCTGAATCATATTGTTGCTAAGTAAATCTAAAATTCTGAAAATGCATGCAATAATATATATTCCAACAAGGCAGCTCGGCTTATATCATTGCTACAGTAAATCTACGATTCAGATAATGCCAGAATTGGTGATCCATTTGCATTCCTTATAAGACCCTCAAACTACAGCTTTCTTCTCCTTCTACATGAAACATTATGATCAATATTAATAATATTCGCAATGAGTTTTGAATCCAGCTCAAGGAGAACATTATCTATTATATTTGTGAAAATGAGATCTAGTCGTAAAGGCAGTCAGAATCATATTATTGCTACAGTAAATCTAGGATTCAGAGAATAGATGCGCAGACCATCGATCCATCTGGCTTATGTATTATCCCAACAACTCTAGTTTTGCGTTATGATCTAATCATATCTAACATGAAAGGAGAACATTATCCATCTCATATCAGGAAATATAATCTGCTCTTACAAGTCAACCTGAATTATATTATATCTATACCATGATTCAAAGAATATAATAATCATTGATATACCACCTTCCTTATAATCTCCCCTGTTATTCAGCTTAATGTATGTATTTTTTTATATATATCGGCTCGTATTTGGCTCATGTATCGAAGATTTAAGATGTTTAATATGGTGATTTGTACTAAATTGTGGTATTCTATGTGTAGGAATCATTCTGATGCAATTTGGGAAAAAATGATGCGAAGTGGAGTGAAATTGGGAAGAAAAGGAAAAAAAAGTAAAATTTGAGGGCCACAGTCAGCGTGGGGAGCTAGCTGTGGCGCAATTTACAAAATGTTGAAAAGTTGAGGGCCAAGGCCGGCGCCCCACATTGGCCTGGATGCTCAAAACATGAACATGTCCTAATTCGACTAGGACTCGGTTATTTTGATCCTAAGACGCCCCCAACTCATGTAAAAGCCAACCTAAACTTATTTTGTGAGGGGGGATATTTTTTAGAGGAAAACACAAGCATAGAGCCGACATGGAGGCCGAAATTCATCAAGTTCCATATTTCTTCCTCCAAAATTAGTAATTTTTTATATTTTTGTATGATTTGTTGTTTGGCTACCATGCCTATGTGGAGCTAAACTTCACGTTCTAGGGTTGTGGTTCTTTTATGACTATTGTTATTCGAATATTGATTTTGATTTCTTGACTTATCGTATTGGTTTGTTTATTCAATCTTGTGCTTAATTATTTGACTGCTTGATCACCAATTGAATACTATCTACGAATCTAAAGTTGAACTCGAAAGTGGAAATTCTAGATTGCTTATAGGATTGAGTAGAGCAAGTTCTTGAACCAAGGCATCAGGGAATGGATTCGCGGTTAGGATAGACATATACCTAATTGCCTTGTTTGGTTGATTTACAGGAATTATAAATGTGTTCTTGTTAGTTCTAATTCAATGGACATATTGTGATGACCCAGCCAGTCGTCTTAAGAATTAACACCCTGATTCCCTATTAACTGCTTTCCCCGTGTTTGATTATGCTATTGTGAGTTGCCGGGAGGAATTATTTGGAGTTTCAAAGAGTTTTGGGACGCTTAATCCCTAAATGAGAGCTTAAGTTTTGGAAATTTGACCGTAGTCGGAACAGTATGAAGATGGTCTTGGAATGGAATTCCGATGGTTTTGTTAGCTCCGTTGGGTGATTTTGGTTTTAGGAGCGTGTTTGGATTGTGCGTTAGAGGTTCGTAGCTAATTTAGGCTTGAAATGCCGAAAGATGGAATTTTGGAGTTTCCGGTTCGATAGCGAGATTTTGATCCGAGGGTCGAAATGGAATTTCGGAAGTTGGAGTAGCTCCGTAGGGTTGAAAGTGATGTGTGTGCAAAATTTCAAGTCATTCAGACAGGGTTTGATAGACTTTTTGATTGAAAGCGTAAATTGTGAGTTTTTTGAAGTTCTTAGGCTTGAATCCGATGATAAATTGGTGTTTCAACGTTGTTTTAGGTGTTTTAAGGATTGGATAAGTTTGGATAGTGGTATATGACTTGTTCGTGCTTTTGGTTAGGTCCCGGGGGCCTCAGGATGATTTAGGATGTTTGACGGAAAGGATTAGAGTTGAAAGTTGTAGCTGAAGCTATAAGTCTGTTGTCATAACCACACCTGTGGCTTGGAGACCGCAGGTGCGAGGCCGCAGAAGCGATCGATCAGCCGCAGAAGCGGTTTGAGGCAGAAAGGCAATTGACCACAGATACGGTCAGGGCACAGCAGAAGCGGCACCACGTCTGGCGTAAAGCAGTCACATGTGTGGATGTTCCCCTTTAATGAAATGTCACAGATGCAACCGGGTCTTCGCAGAAGCGGGACCACAGGTGCGGTCCCTGGACCGCATATGCGGTTTCACTGGTCAGAAAAGGGACAAAATCGAGGGATAAGTTCAAAAATTGGAAAAATCAAATTGGTGCTCGGTATAGGACGATTTTGTGGGTTTTTGAAGAGAAGATTATCTAATTTGCAGGACCACAATCTATTGTTAGTTTTACCATTTAATTTCGGATTGGAAATGAAAATTGGGGAAAATTGGAAGAAAGTTCGTAGACCTAGAATTTGAATTTTGATTGGGAATTTAACCTTCGATTTGGATAATTTTTATATGCATAAACTCGTGAGAGCATGAGGATTATGAAAATATTTATTTTACCCGATTTTGAGACGTGGGCCCAAGGGGTGTTTTGATCATTTTACGTAATTTCATGTATTAGCTTAGAATGTATTTGTAGAATCAGTTACATGAAGTTTTATTTATATTAAGCAATTGAATTGAATAGATTTGGGACATTTGGAGTCGAGTACTCGTGGCAAAGACGTGGTTTCAGGTTGATTTTGAGCTGGTTCGAGGTAAGTGGCTTTCCTAACCTTGTGTGGGGGACATTCCCCTTAGGAGTTGGTATTGTGGTAATTAAAATGCCTTGTACTTGAGGTGACGAGTGCATACTTCTGCTAATTGTTGAAAATCCTGTTTTCACTAAAGTAGCTTTAATTGTGTTTTCTTTTCCTACTTATTCTACTTGAAATTTAAGCTTGTTATTAGCTTAGAGAAGCATGTTTAATTGACTAAATTGCCTTATTGCTTAAACTGCCTTATTTGTATTATATGAAGCATGTTAAATTAGAATTACATGTTTTACTTTGGTACAAAATTGAGTTTAGTTGAATATTCCTTATGTTGTTGCTGTGTGTTTTACTTTGGGATTACGTGACGGCATTCCAGGAGATCCCCTGTACGTATTTATGATTTGAGCTGAGGTGTGGGATACCAAGAGATCCCCAACACATATATTGAGGATACCAAGAGATACTCAGGATACCAAGAGATCCTTATCATATATTGAGGATACCAAGAGATCCTCGGGATACCAAGAAATCCTCGGGATACCAAAAGATCCCTGGCATATATTGAGGGTAATAAGAGATCCATGGGATACTGAGAGATCCCCGGTTATTATCTTTGTGAAGAGTGGTATTCCTTGTGATTGTTTTTGCCTCTATTTCAATTTTTGGTATCCTTATTATCCTGTATTAATTCTTATTGTTATCTTTCAATTGTACTGCTTTATCTTATACTGTCATACCTTATATTTTATTTAACGTCAGTATGGCCTTGATCTTCCTCGTCACTACCCGACCGAGGTTAGGCTTGGCACTTACTGAGTACCGTTGTGGTGTACTCATGCCCTTTCTATGCATGTTTTTCATGTGCAGGTCATTGTACCTCCACTCAGACTTATCACTCTTGAGACAAGGAATTCGTAGAGACTCCGAGGTATATCAGCCGCGTCCGTAGACCGAAGAGTCCCTTTCTACTCCCCCTTTCTTATTAGCCCTTCTGTACATTCGTTTCTTTGTTAGATATTCTAGAGTTAGATACTTGTGGACATTTAGAGGTTTTTGATCATGAGATTCCAAGTTTTGGGAAACGTTATTAGTTTCAAGAATTGTTATTGTGTATGCCGACCGGCATTCTAAGCACTATTTTATTTCATTATTCCAGTTTTTGATCCTGAATTTGGAGTCACTAATGCTATTTTGTTTTTCTTTTTCTTTCTCTTCCCTTTCTTCTGAGGCGAGGGTCGATTGGAAATAGCCTCTCTGCCCTTTCGGGTAGGGGTAAGGCCTGTGTATGTATTACCCTCCCCAGACCCCACTTTGTGGGAATACACTGGGTAGTTGTTGTTGTTGATTATCTCTCCCTCAATTGTTGTTTATACTCCATATTATTAGGGTTACCTAGTCGTATAGACTAGGTGCCGTCAAGATTGTTCATGCAGGTTGAACCAGGGTCGTGACAAGTTTGTATTAGAGCTCTAGGTTCATACGAGTCATGAATCACAAGCTGATTTATTTGAGTCTCGCTGATCGGTACGGAGACGTCTGTACTTATCTACGAGAGGCTAAGTAACTGTTAGGAAAATTCCACTTCATTTGATTTCTTTGTCGTGCGAGATTGTTGATATTACAACTCTAAACTTCTGTCTTCTATTCTCTCACAGATGGTGAGGACACATGCTAATCGAGACGAACAGGCACCCGAGCCCAGTATTGCAGCCGTCAGAGGCCGGGGTCGGGGCCGGGGTAGAGGCCGAGGGCGCGCACGTGGTATAGCCAGAGCACCTACGTGAGCTACTGCCGAGGTACCAGCAGCAGTTCCAGTCGGAGTCTAGGCACCTAATACTCCTACTACTACTACTACTCCAGCACTTTAGGAGACTCTAACACAGTTCATGAGCATGTACACCACTTTGGCTCAGGCAGGGTTGCTTCCCCTTACTGCAGATACATCTCAGGCCGGGGGAAGAGCACAGACTCCCACCGCCCGCACTCATGAGCAGCGAGTGCATGTTGAGAAGGTCCCCGAGATTATTCCAATACAGCATGCAGTCCAAGATCAGCCCGAGGATAGGGCAGCGGTTTTCTAGGATTAGCAGCTGAGGCTTAAGAGGTTCAAGAAGTACAAGCCTCCAGTAATTAGTGGTCTAGCATCGGATGATGCTCTGGGATTTCTAGATGAGTGTTACCATATTCTTCGTACCATGGGTATATCAGGATCGAGCAATGTTTCCTTCACTACTTTCCTGCTTCAAGGAGCTGCCTATGAGTGGTGGCGCACCTATGAGTTAAACAGTCCAGATGAGGCTACTTCTCTAACTTGGACTCAGTTTTCAAGTATGTTCCTGAGAGAGCATATTCCTCATAGCCTCAGGGATGCATGGCACGCAGAGTTTGAGCATTTCCTCCAGGGTGCTATGACTGTCTCAGAGTATGATATCTGTTACACTCACTACTAAAAAAACTAGGTTTTAGCGACGGACAAAATCTGTAGCTAAACAAAAAAATCCGTCGCTAATCTCATTTAGCGATAGAATAGCGACGGATTATCAAAAGATTCTGCTAGTAACGAGCATTTTAGCGACAGATTAGCGATGACATTCGTAGCTAATTCCAATTTTTTTTGTAGTGACTAGTTTGGCTAGACATGCACCAGCCTTGTTTTTTACTATTTCGCGGGAGGGTCCGCTGGTTTATTGAGGGGTTTATTCCCAGCATTAGGTCTAGCATGGTTCATGAGTTGGGGATGGATATTTCTTATCAGCGGGTGGTGAGCATTGCTAGGAGGATTTAGGGTATGCATGCAAGGGAGAGAGAGGAGACGGAGGCCAAGAGGTCTCGAGAGTTGGGCCATTATTCTGGTGCCCATGCCCCAACTGTAGGTCGTCCTGGTAGGGGTTATATGAGTCGCCCTATTCATTCATCTCTTCCAGTAGCCAGTGGTATTTTAGCTCCTCCTAGGCCTCCGGAGCCTCATTATGCACCTCTGGTATCTAGCGCGCCTCCTGTGCCGGGTGCTTTCATAGGTCAGTCTAGCAGACCTAGCCCGAGCTAGTCATATTCGCCACATCTTCCCATGGCTTATTTCGAGTATGGTCACACATGCCATATATTTAGGGATTTCCCTAGACTTGGGAGGAGTGCGCCTCCACAGACTTCTCAGCCACAGCGCACTCCGCAGAGTTCTCAAGTTATGACCACTGCACTAGTTGCTACCCCACTTGCTTAGCCAGCTAGAGGAGGAGGTAGAGGTTTCTCTAGAGGGGAGGCCAGGACAGATACTACGCTCTTCCTGCCCGTACCGAGGTTGTTGCCTCCGATTCTGTCATTACAGGTATTGTCTTGGTTTGTCACAGAGATGCATCAGCTTTATTCGATCAAGGATCCACTTATTCTTATCTGTCTTCTTATTTTCCCTGCATTTGGGTGTATCTCGGAATTCCTTGAGTTCCCCTGTTTATGTTTCTACTTCTATGAGAGATTCTCTTTTTGTGGACCGCATTTATCGGTCGTGTTTGGTTGCTCTTAGTGGTTTTGAGACCAGAGCCGATTTATTGTTGCTAAGCATGGTTGATTTTGATATTATCTTGGGCATGGACTGGTTGTCACCTCATTATGTTATTCTTGATTGTCACGCCAAAACCGTGATGCTGGCTATGCCAGGTGTATCGCGTGTTGAGTGGAGGGGTGCTTTAGATCACACTCCCAGTAGAGCTATTTCTTTCTTAAGGCTTAGTGTATGGTTGATAAGGGATGTGACGCGTATCAGCTTATGTGATAGATGTTAGTATTGATACCCATTCCGTTGAATCAGTCCCAGTAGTACGGGATTTTTCTAATGTGTTTCCAGATGACCTACGATCATGCCACCCGATAGAGATATTGATTTTGGCATTGATCTGTTGCCGGGCACTCAGCCCATTTCTATTCCTCTGGATCGTATGGCCTCTCCTGAGTTGAAGGACTTGAAGGATCAGTTGCAGGAATTGCTTGATTAGGGTTTTATTCGGCCCAGTGTATCACCGTGGGGTGCTCCTATCTTGTTTAGGAAGAAGAAAGATGGTTCTATGCGTTTGTGCATTGATTATCGCCAGTTGAACAAAGTTACAGTGAAGAACCATTATCCTTTGCCTCGTATTGATGATTTATTTGACCAGCTACATGGTGCACGATTATTTTCTAAGATTGACTTGCGTTTAGGGTACCATCAATTGAAGATTCGGGAGCCAGATATCCCAAAAACTGCTTTCAGGACTCTGTATGGTCATTACGAGTTCCTTGTTATGTCATTTAAGCTGACCAATGCCCCAACAACATTTATGCATTTGATGCACAGTGTGTTCCGGCCATATGTTGACTCATTTGTCATTGTCTTTCTTGATGATATCCTGGTGTATTCCTGGAGTCGGGAAGATCATGAGCATCACTTGAGGACAATGCTTCAGATCTTGAGAGAAAATATGCTAAGTTCTCGAAATGTGAGTTTTGGTTGGATTCTGTTGTATTCTTAGGTCGCGTGGTATCGAGTGAGGGTATTCATGTGGATCCGAAGAAAGTAGAGGCAGTGCAGAGTTGGACCAGACCATCCTCAGCTATAGAGATCCGCAATTTTCTTGGCTTGGCGGGTTACTACCGTCATTTTCTGGAGGGGTTTTCATCGATTGCAACCCCTATGACCAGGCTGACCCAGAAGGGTGCTCTGTTCCAGTGGACGAAAGAGTGTGAGGCGAGCTTTAAGAAGCTAAAGACAGCTTTGACTACAGGCCCAGTTTTGATATTGCCTACAGGTTTGGGGTCTTACACTGTATATTGTAATGCCTCGACGATTGGCCTTAGAGCGATTTTGATGCAGGATGGTAAGGTGATTGCCTACGCATCCAGACAGTTGAAGGTACATGAGAAGAATTATCCTGTCCATAATCTCGAGCTAGTTGTCATTGTTCATGCCCTAAAGATCTAGCGTCATTATTTGTACAGTGTCCCTTGTGATATTTATACTGATCATCGGAGCTTGCAGCACTTGTTCAAGAAAAAGGATATAAATTTGTGCAAGAAGAGATAGTTAGAGTTGCTGAAGGACTATGATATCACTATTTTGTATTACCCAGGCAAGGCCAACGTGGTGGTTGATGCCTTGAGTCGCGAGGTAGAGAGTTTGGAGAGTTTGGCTTATTTACCAGCATCGGAGAGTCCTATAGCGATGGATGTTCAGGCCTTAGCCAGCCATTTTGTGAGATTGGATCTTTTGGAGCCTAGTCTAGTTCTAGCTTGCGTGGTTTCTTGGTCTTCCTTATTTGATCGTATCAGGGAGAGTTAGTATGATGACCCTCATTTGCTTGTCCTCAAGGACAAGGTTCAACATGTTGATGCAAGAGATGTGACTATTGGTGATGATAGGGTATTGAGGATGCATGGTCGGATTTGTGTACCCAATGTTAATGGGCATTGGGAGTTGGTTCCAAGGGAGGACCATATTTCGCGGTATTCCATTCATCCAGGTGCAGCAAAGATGTATCAAGATTTGAGATAGCACTATTGGTGGAGGAGGATGAAGAAAGATATAGTTTGATTTGTAGCTCGGTGCCTCAATTGTCTGCAGGTGAAGTATGAGCACCAGAGACTAGGTGGGTTGCTTCAGCAAATAGAGATTCTGGAGTGGAAGTGGGAGCGAATCACCATGGACTTTGTAGTTGGGCTCCCACAGACTCTGAGAAAGTTCGATGTTATTTGGGTGATTGTGGATCAGCTGACCAAGTCCGCGCACTTTATTCCTGTGTATACTACCTATTCCCCAGAGCGTCTAGCGGAGATTTATATCCGGGAAATTGTTCATCTATATGGTATTCCGGTTTTTGTCATTTTAGATAGAGGTACTCAATTTACATCATAGTTCTGGAGGGCCATACAGCATGAGTTGGGTACTCAGGTAGAGTTGAGTACAACATTTCACACTCAGACGTACGGACAGTCCAAGCACACTATTCAGATTCTTGAGGATATGATCTGTGCGTGTGTGATTGAGTTTGGAGGGTCTTGAGATCAGTTCTTACCACTGGCTGAGTTTTCTTACCATAATAGCTATCAGTCCAGCATTCAGATGGCACCGTATGAGGCTTTATATGGTAGGTGGTGTAGATCCCTACTGGGTTGGTTTGGGCCGGGTGAGGCCAGATTATTGGGCACAGACTTGGTTCAGGATGCATTGGAGAAGGTTAAGGTGATTCAGGATAGGTTTTGTATAGCCTAGTCCAGATAGAAGAGTTACATTGACCGAAAAGTTCGTGGTGTATCCTATATGGTTGGAGAGCGAGTTCTGCTTCGGGTTTCGCGTATGAAGGACGTTATGAGATTTGGGAGGAAAGGGAAGTTGAGTCCAAGGATTATTGGCCCTTTTGAGATATTGCGGCGTGTTGGGGAGATTGTTTATGAGCTTGCCTTACCTCCTAGCTTGGCAAGAGTTCATTCGGTATTTCATGGTTTAATGCTCCGGAGGTATCACGGTGATCCGTCGCACGTGTTAGATTTCAGCTCAGTTCAGTTGGACAAGGATCTATCTTATGTTGAGGATCTAGTGGCAATATTGGATAGGCATGTTCGAAAGCTGAGATCAAAGAACATTTCATCAGTGAAGGTTCAGTGGCAGGGTCAGCCAGTCGATCAGGATATGTGCAGTCGTTACCCTCATCTTTTCACTACTTCAGGTATGTCTCGATGCTCGTTCGAGGATGAAAGAATGTTTAAGTGTAGGAGGATGCGACGACCCGGCTGGTCGTCTTAAGAATTAACGCCCCGATCCCTTATTAACTTTTTTCTCGTGTTTGATTCTGCTATTGTGAGTTCCCGGGAGGAATTATTTGGAGTTTCAGAGAGTTTTGGGACACTTAGTCCCTAAATAAGAGCATAAGTTTTGGAAATTTGACCATAGTCAGAACAGTATAAAGATGGCCTCGGAATGGAATTCCGATGATTTCGTTAGCTCCGTTGGGTGATTTCGAGTTTAGGAGTGTGTTCGGATTGTGCGTTGGAGGTCTGTAGCTAATTTAGTCTTAAAATGCCGAAAGTTGGAATTTTGAAGTTTCCAGTTCGATAGTGAGAATTTGATCTGAGGGTTGAACTGGAATTCTAAAAGTGGTAGTATCTCCATAGGGTTGAAGGTGACGTGTGTGCAAAATTTCAAGTCATACAGACGAGGTTTGATAGACTTTTTGATCGAAAGGGTAAATTGTGAGTTTTTGAAGTTCTTAGGCTTGAATCCGATGTTAAATTGGTGTTTCGACGTTGTTTTAGGTGTTTTAAGGATTGGTATAAGTTTGGATAGTGGTATATGACTTGTTCGTGCTTTTGGTTGAGGTCCTGGGGGCCTCTGGATGATTTAGGATGTTTGATGGAAAGGTTTGGAGTTGAAAGTTGCAGCTGAAGCTGTAAGTCTGTTCTCATAACCGCACCTGTGGCTTGGGGACCGCAGGTGCGAGGCCGCGAAAGTGATCGATCAACTGCAAAAGCGGTTTGAGGCAAAAAGGCAATTGACCACTGATGCGGTCAGGGCACTGTCACACCTCCTTTTTCGCTACTACACCTCATGAAGGGTATAATAAAAGGAGTTTTTCCAATTGAAGGACAATCGAAACGGGATTCGTTTATTAAGAGATTCAGAGTCTCCACTTGGGAGATTTATGGTGTCCCAAGTCACCCGTTTGAATCCCGAATCGAGGAAAGGGTTTGACTCTGTGTTACAGTCGCGAACCAGAAATTCGAGTAAGGAATTTTGTTAACCCGGGAGAAGGGGTTAGGCACTCCCGAGCTCCGTGGTTCTAGCACGGTCTCTCAACTGCTATATTTGGCTAAAATCTTATTTTAATACATGTTCAAACCTATAGTGTACTGTTTAGAATTATTTACCGCTTTTAGTCAGTTTTTTTAGAAAGTGAACGTCGTTTAAAAAAAGTGTTTTCAGATCACGTCACATGAAATGCATCGGGATCCTCGACACATTCTTATTCAACGTTTTGGGATTTGGATTTTGGGTTGCATGAAATGCACACCCGTATTTAAGAAGGTAAATTTATTAAAGAGCGCGCCTAAAGTGGCTAGCGTGTTATTATCTTTGCGGGAGGCCGTGAAATTCGCTAAACGGCACGCCCCATATTCTAAGTATTTTTTAATTAAGCATTTAATGAGGTCCCCACAATTTATGTATTTTTGTTTGGCGAGGCTCATCTCATTTTATTATTTAAAGGCCAACCTAAAGCAAACTACAATTTTTCTATTTAAATTTTTCTCTAAAAATCCTAGTTACTTAATATTATAAAATTCGGGCTTCAAGTTCAAGTCCGGATTAAACAAAAGGGATAGACCTCTTAATTTGAACCCGCTACTTAACTCGATAATCCAATTTTACAAATTAGTCTTAATGAACTTAAGGGAATTTATCTTCCAGCACATTTGGGCTTCGAACTTAGCCCAGTAAGAAGAAATTTCAATCAGCTTTGATAAGAAATATCCAGCAATAGGCCTGAACTCAGGCCTAAACGAGAGAAGGGGACTATTTGACATTGGGCCCTAGACATATTTAGGCCCATGTCTGATTCCCACTGAGGCAGTCACGTTTGGACTTCCAAATAGGCCCAAGTCTCTCTCTCGATTTTATCTTTAACCTTCTAACCTCAATTCACGAAGAATTCAGCATTCAACTCACATGAATAATTCAACTCTATGACAATTGCATCTTATTAGTTTGGGTCGTTCAACAGAATTATTACAATGACTATCCAAATAGGTCAAACTAATTGAATCGATGCATTTTGAAATTAGATCCTAGGGACTTCAAAGTATAGAATAAATCAGTGAAGGAGAAGTGAATCCAACAGCACACTTGATACTACAATTTTGGTCTGTTTTTATACTAATACCATCTCTCAATCGATTTTGAATTTAATTTCATTCTAACAGCTTGACCATTCAATTATTAACACAAGTGCACATCACAGATTCTCGAATCAATTTCTAGTTTCAGGTTATTTTCTAGCTCAAAGCGTTTAAACTAAACTAACGAACTAAATTATACTATAGCTAATGCCATACCAAATTTAACAATCCAAAGGTCCATTGCAGTCCTGTTATTACAAATTATAAAATGTTCGAATCACCTAAATATCTACTACTGCTACTGTGTATCTAACATTCAGATTAACATGACATTTAACAAACTGACATCGAATTAACACAAGTCACATTTCACTTCTTCAATTAACCAATACACATTGACTGATTTAATTCCCTCACACATCAACTGGAGCTAGAAAAGTACCTGGAATTTGAATAAAAGCATAATAGAAGGAGGTCAGCAGCAACAAGGCAACAAGCAACACTCACAATCAGCAGCAACAAAGCAAATTGAAGCCCAAACCAACACTAATAGAAGCCCAGAAACGAGTAATAGAGAAACAACAACAGCAGAAGGCCAAAACACCCTGGTTTGGAACCAAATTGACTCGAAACCACAACCAACAGACCTTTGAAGTTCAACAATCAATATATTAGGAGCAATTGAATCATTTTTCTCTTTCAATTAAGCTAGGATTTGCAACAATGACTAATAGGCCAATGGAACGGTGTTTCCTAGAGATTTTGATGCTTTTTTTTTGGTTTTTCTGAAAATCTAAGATCTAAAAGTGTTTTTGGATTTTGAATTTTGAGTTTCAACTGATGGAACCTGGAAATTTTGGGGGAAATTCTAAAGGCTGAAAAAAACTTCCTAATGAAGGCACTTAAGCATGCCTTTTATAGGCAAAAGCTGAGGGCAGCCCTTATTTTCTGTTTTCTATGTTAGCCCCTATCTATTTATTCAATTAGTCCCTTATTTCTTAGCTTGTGACTCAAGTTAGCACCTTACAATTACTGAAAACCTACACCTGACCCTATTCTAGAAGATTCTAGGGCCTTCTATTCTTTCATGTCCAAATTCAATTATCCAAACTGCCCCTTAACCTATTTTGCAATTACCATCCTAACACATCAGATTCCTTGGCCTGAACGTAACTATGATTAATAAAGAAACCAAATTATCCAGCTATATCCAACCAAGTTCAAATTCAGATCCTAAATCCAAACTGAATATTGAACTTCAAATTACCAATTACTGTCGATCAATTCAACAATTCATCAAGCGACCATCACAAATTCAGTATGAAATCAAATTGTATCAGCTTAAACAATTAAAGCACAATTAATCCTGTTAATGAACTATTCTTGACAATTAAACCAAAATGAAACAATTACTAACTAAAGCGAGAATTAACCTAACAACATCAGTCATCTTGGAGAAACAAAATGCCCAAAATTTAACTAAGCTAAACGCTAAACAAGAATTAACTAATGACGAACTAACAATTAACAGGTTTTGGACAACAATCCGAATAGTAACAACTTTAGCTATTAACTCTAGATAGATAACATTGAATCCAATCCATTAACGACACATAGAAAACATGGGGAAGAAAACGAACAGAAAAACAAAAGAAAAATCTAAGAAACTCACTAGTATAAGATTCGACCAACTTCAATGATATTCGAAGGCTAATAACGTTGAATTCGTCACGAGGATAGCCCGAGGATCACGTAGTACCAATTTGGAGTAATTCAGAGAACTTAGGGTTTTGGCCGGAAAAATTCAAACTGAAATTCGAACAATTCCAGCCATGTTCGAGGGGTAATTCTTACGTCATTGGAAAGAGGGAACGAAGGAGATTCATTTGTGTGAATTTGGTCGGATTTGGACAACTTTGCGTCTTGGCCAGAGTTTTTCCGATCCAATATTTGAAGGTTTTGAATGTGATTCGAGGAAAAAGGGCATTGGATTCGGAGAGTGGGAGAGACGGGGAATCTAGGGTGTATTTTTGGAGGGGAAAAGGAGCCGTCCACCGCCGTGGGCGATTTCAGGCGACGGAGCCGGTGAGGTGAGGAGATGTACGAGGAAGATGATATGTTTGGTCTATAAGGTTATTAGGACTTTCAGACATTTTTATCAATTCAAAGCGAAGGCACCACAACTGTTTGATTATGTTAATGAATGGCTGAGATTGGGTGAAATAAAACGGGGATGTTTTGGTCATTAGCCAGTGGGAACGAATTTTGGGCTACTGGGGCAGGTAGCTCTTTCCTTTGGGTTAATTTCCAATTCTTTTGTTTGTTTCTCTTTTTTCTTCTCTCTTTTCCTTGTATTTTATTTATTTATTTTGTATTTTATTTTTTGATTTTTTTAAATGCTAAATTACAAAACCAAAACTCAAATTGACTGCAAAACTACACTTCTAAATTTCCAATTACACAAATTCCCTATTTAAATGCAAACTAAACAAATTAAAACTAAAAATGCAAAAAAGACCATTTTTTGTTATTTTTCTTTTCCCAAAAGTAACTCAACTACTGATTAATCCTAAAATATAAAATTAAATTTTAAATGCAAATGCCAAGTATTTTTTGTATTTTTCACTGATTAAGATGCACAAATAAAATGCAAATAATTAAAAGAAAATAACAAAAAATTCACGAAATTGTAAAATAATGAAAGAAAATCATTTGTTTGAATTTTGGGAATAATTCATCTATAGGGAAAATATCACGTGCTCACAGCTGCCCCTATTTGCTTGGAAACATGAAAGGTTTTCGGGCAAAGATAAGTGAGCAAATACGAGCGATTTTTGCCCGTTTGAATATTCCGTGTGAAGCATTTTGAAAGAGTTGACAACACCCTGCTTCAGAGGTTGCCTACATATCTTAGGCTAAACAGGAATCAGGTCAGTGTAGTTCAGGAAGGTTTGGTAGTTGAGACTACCAGGAGCTGTGATTTCATTGTTGTTGCTGCTGCTACTGCTCGCTGACCTCCTTATTACATCGTGTCAAGATAAAAGAAGCTAGCCTAAGCTATGATCTATGGATTACAAAAAGGTCCTATTTATGTCTTCAAACTCTCTCTTGTGTTGCCTTGAACTTTTATTCTTCCACTGGAATTCTTGTGCTGTTGCCTTGAATTGTGATTGGCGATGTTTTGCCATTCCTCCGAGTGATGCTTGACTGCGGAAGTTTGAAATATGTGCCTCTATTCTTCAGGAGGGCTCCTGATTGCTGACATTTAAAAAGTATTCCCTTGTTCTCCAGGTGGGCTCCTGAATGCAACGCTTGGAAAATATTCCCTTGTTCTCCAGGTGCGCTCCTGACTGCAACAAAATAAACAAACAAAGAAAATTTTCTGCCCTAGTTTGGTGGCTGGGCGCATCATGTTATCCAATATCAAAATTAAAAGCTAAAGTTTGAATTGTACTTCCCTTGTTCTCCAGGTGGGCTCCTGACTGCTGAAACTTGAAAAGTATTCCCTTGTTCTCCAGGTGGGCGCCTGACTGCTGAAACTTGAAAAGTATTCCCTTGTTCTCCAGGTGGGCTCCTGACTGTAATGCTTGAAAAGTATTCCCTTATTCTCTAAGTGGGCGCCTGACTGCAACAAAATAAACAAATAAAGAAAATTTTCTACCCCAGTTTGGTGGCTGGGTACAGCATGTTATCAAATATTAAAAATTAAAAAATAAAATTTTAATTGCACTTCCCTTGGTCTCCAGGTAGGCGCCTAACTGCTGAAGCTTGAAAAGTATTCCTCCTAATTGCTGAACTTGAAATATATTCCCTTGTTCCCCAGGTGGGCTCCCGACTGCAACAAAATAGACAAACAAAGAAAATTTTCTGCCCCAGTTTGGTAACTGCGCAGACTTTCGGGTTGTTACTTAAGCTATTGATGCGACGGTGAGAGTAAAACTAAAGACTTGATTGATCTGTATGCCTCTTGTGAGTAAAACTATTTGACTAAGATTTTTATTCTAGGAGAAAATTCATCAGACTAGGTTTTCTGTCTTAGGAGAACGGTTCATCAGACTAGGTCTCTGGTTATCTTAGGAGAAAGATTCATCAGACTAGGTCTCTGGTTATCTTAGGAGAAAGATTCGTCAGACTAAGATTTTGACTCTAGGAGGAGATTAATCAGACTAGGTCTATTTTGTTATCTTAGGAGAAAGATTCGTTAGACTAGGTCTCTGGTTATCTTAGGAGAAAGATTCGTCAGACTAAGATTTTGACTCTAGGAAGAGATTCATCAGACTAGGTCTATTTTGTTATCTTAGGAGAAAGATTCATCAGACTAAGATTGTGACTCTAGGAGAAGATTCATCAGACTAGGTCTACTATCTTAAGAGAAAATTCATCAGACTAAGACTTTGATCCTAGGAGAAAGTTCATCAGACTCGGTCCATTTTGTTATCTTAGGAGAAAGATTCATCAGATTAAGATTTTGACTCTAGGAGCAGATTCATCAGACTAGGTCTACTATCTTAGGAGAAAATTCATCAGACTAAGACTTTGATCCTAGGAGAAAGTTCATCAGACTAGGTCCATTTGTTATCTTAGGAGAAAAATTCATCAGACTAAGAGTATGATCCTAGGAGAAGATTCATCAGACCGGGTCCATTTTTGTTTATCTTAGGAGAAGGTTTCATCAGACTAAGATTCAGATTTGGAGGAAAACCCATCAGACTAGGCTTTTATCCTAGGAGGAAACATTGTGAAAAGTAGTGGCAAAGGTCAATGATTTGAAAAACTTCCTTTTTGTCGGCTCTCCTCTTCTTCCTTTTCTTTTTCTTTCCTTTCTTATTCCCTTACTGTTGCACCAACTCTTTTGCACCGCTTTTGTTCCTGTTTCAAACAACGAAAACTTATGAGTTTAAAATGTGGTGGTTGGTTTGTGGCCTTGACCTTGAGGGCGATTGCTCGTTCACTCACCCTGATAACTGGTTTCCACTCGAAGATCTTGCTTATTTATTGACTAACCACTTTCTTTGCTGACACGGAGAATACCTCTAATCTATTTACCAAAACACCCTCCATCTATTGTATGGCTCCTAAATTGAGACTATCAAACCCTTGTATTTCACATGAATCCCAAAGCATGTTGATTGTGGCCAAATCATTGTGCCTGCTGTTTTCTCCTGACTTGACACCTTAATGTGTTCACCAGATCCTATTTCGTTTAATTGAAAAGCTGGTGGCAGATTTTGAAGTCATTTCTCACTTGTTATAACTAAATAGCCTCAGGACGAGGGAGTAAAACAAGATAAGAGGAATAGAGTAAAGTATAATGGAAAGAGACGATTCCTAACAAGAAACCTATAGAGTAGCAAACCATCAGATGTGGATACCGACTTTAGCGACCTTGACATGCACCTGCAGCCTACTCAGTTTAGTAAATCTGATGTTTAGCTCTTATTGTACCTTTTCGCCGTGAAACTGGGCTTCCATGCTCCGCTTGCCCGATCTGGTTTACTATCCCTAGTCGACTTATAGTGCCCAAAGGGTTTTCACTATCAAGCCTCTCTTATTTTGGTCTTTCTCTCAACTCACCGTCGCCTTATGGTGCCCGTGAAGGTTTTCACTGATAAGACTCTCTCATTTTTCATTTCTCTCCTCTTTCATTGCCTTGGGGTATCCGTGAAGGATTTCATCAACAAGACTCCCTCCTTCTTAGCTTCCTTCGTTTGGACCGGAGTGTTTGCTTCTTGTACCGGAGTGTGGCCCCTGATATGACTCACCTCCACTCGCTCGCCTTGGAATTTCTTGCAGACTAATCGGAAAGTCTTTCTTTGGACCGTAATGTGGGCTTTTGGACAAGGTTAGAAAGAAAGGGTATCAAAAGGCTCAAAACAATTCAACTGGGTTAGAAATTACAACTTTCAGAATCGAATTTCCCACAGCAACCACAACTCCTGCCCCAGTTTCCTTCTTGGGGACTTTTGGATTCTTGTTTTGGCGTGACTGAACCTCAGAGAGGTTGTCTACGTACCCTTTCGGGATCAAGTCAAATGTAGTTCAGGCGACTACTTTTGTTGTGGTAATTTTTCCTTTCTTCCACTTTCTTTTCATTTCTTTTCATTTTTTTCTTTCTTTTCTCTTTTCTTGCCTTTCTTTTTCTTTTCTTTCTCTTCTCTTCTTTTCTTGTTCTTTGTTTTTTCTTTCTTTTCTCTTTTTCCTCTTTTCTTTTCTTTTTTTCTCTTTTTCTCTTCTTTTCATTTCTTTTTCTTTCCCTTTCTTTTTCACTATTTTTCTCTTGTTTCTCCACCTACTTTCCCCGCTCGGGCTTACGAGTTTTATTATTGATTCCAAAAGAGGGGTATGTAAGAAAATAACTGAGGCTCAAAGGGGTAACAAAGGATAAAGTGTTTGGATAACTGAATAGAATGCTTTCGTCATTCCAATCTCAAAGACATGCCAAGTACAAACTATGTAGTTAAACAAGCTGAGGAAAACACACATAATATCTTTTGATTGATTCACATATTTGCGTTTTGTATTTGTCAATTACCTAGCACAATTGGACACCAATATCGGTACCACGAACGGTCCCTGTAGACTTGGGGCAAATTTGCCTTTGGTTTCAAACCGATGATGCATTTCAACGGTATTTCTTTATGTTCTATCTGCCCCCAGCTTCACTTGATTTGGGTTCGAAGTGATCTCAAAATGCCTTAACTTATTTCCTTTGAATGTCCTTACGTATTCAACATTGTTTCATTACTAAATTGACTGTTAAACCAGGATGAGAATTATGTGTGTATTTCATGTCGCTAGACTCAGCATGAGAGAATTGTAACAGGAGAAGGGAACTAAATAAAATGACTAGAAATGGCAGGAAACAGAGAATTGCATTAGACTGACGGTAAAAGGGTTTAAACAACAAAATAAGCAAACTAGACCAATTGCAACCTTTGAACAAACCTAGATAGCACTACACGAACTATTACGACTAAACAAGACAAAGATAGAAGGGTTTGGATCGCAAGACAATATCCGGATTACAACCCTAAAAATAACCCGGACAACAGAAATGACAACAAAATAAACCACCAAAACTCCACTCTAGTTAGCCAGGAGATGGAGCGTCTTTCCAATCACCAAACTCGACATCTTAGCCACTGGACTGCCCATCAAAATTGTTGGGGCCTTCACCAATTTCAATATCATTCACTTTATTCAACGAGCTTTCGAGAGGATTCTCATACTCCCTGTCGCCATGGATCTTCCCCACAAAATGTGCACCATCATGTGCAGGTAAAGGATTCTGCGCAATGTCCTGGGCGGCACTGTCTTGGACCGCAATTACCCCTTTCTGAATCATTCTTTCTATCTCCCTTTTCAAATCCCGACAACTTTCCACATCGTGCCCCTGGGCATTGGAATGATATTCACACCTTTTAGAAGGGTCGAAGCTTCTTGCATGCTTGTCCACATGATTCAGAGGGACCAGTGCAATCAGGATGCTTTAGTTTCTCAAACAAGTCTGCATATGACTCTCCGATGGGGGTGATAGTTTCCTGCTTCTATGCCCTTTATTGCTTGAAGTTTTGGTTGGCCCGCAAACCCACTCCTGGGGGATTCCTGTAGGCTCTTTTAGGTGGGTAGGTGTTTTGAGTTGGGTAAGTATTTTGTGGGATGGGTGCGCGCCATTGAGCATGGGTAGGATGTTGGGGGTATGTGTGTGCATGGTGGACAGAGAAGTGGGGACCATGGGGTGAGTAATAGTGCTGTGGAATGAGGGAGTACGTTTGGGGCCGAGGTTGAGGTTGATGGTAATATGGTGATGGGCCCTTGGACCAGGTTCTCGAGTCAACTACTGCCACATCTTCTTTCTTTTTCTTTCCCAGCACCCCTCCGCTCTGGATAGCCTGGGTAGTTGCCTTGATTGCCGAATAGCTAATGATTTTGTCGGATTTGAGCCCCTCTTCAACCATACTTCCCATTTTCACTACCTCGTTAAAAGATTTTCCCACTGCTGACACCAGGTGGCCATAGTGGGTAGGCTCCAAAGCCTGCAGGAAATAATCAACCATTTCGCCTTCCTTCATTGGAGGATCGACCCTTGCAGCCTGTTCCCTCCACCGAAATATGTACTCTCTGAAGCTCTCCCCTGGCTTCTTCTCAATTTTGGTCAATGAGAGACGATCGAGGACAATTTCGAGGTTATATTGAAAATGACCTGCAAATGCTCTGGCCAAATCATCCCGGGTGTACCACAGCGCATGATCTTGCCGCGTGTACCATTCCAAAGCAGCACCACTGAGACTTTGACTAAAGTACGCGATTAACAACTCATCCCTTCCTCCGGCTCCTCTCATATAGATCAAATTTTGGCATTTTGAACCCTGCGGGTAACTGCACATCCGGGAATAGACATAAATCTTTATAGGCCACACTGACTTGGCCACCCAATCCATGCATGTTCCTGAAGGATTGCTCCAGGCTTTTTACTTTTCGAAACATCTCTTCCTGTTCCGGATCCTTAAGCAACTTGTCAGTTTCCACCGGGTGCTCAAAGTGAAGAGTGTAGGAATATGGCTCCGGAGCATTGACGGTAACCTCAGGAGGGTAGTACTGGCTATCGTGAGTTGGAAACAATGGCTCACCGGAAGATCTTTGCAATGTGGCAGGTGGAGGCGCCACAAAGGCAGGGGTGATTGATGGAAGAGGGTTTTGTTTGGGTGGTGGAGCTTGGGGAGGATAGGAGGTGGTGCCATAATTATGTTGGTAAAGAAGGAAAGATGGAGTTGAATACACAGTAGGGAGCTCCTGAGACTGAGCCAGAGGTGGGATATATGCTAGATTGGCAGGGTAAACTGGCGTCGGGCCTGGTGCATCTCAGCCATCTGTTGTCTCAATTTATACATCTCTTCCCTCATTGCTTTGGCATCCACCATTTCTACCTCTTTTGACGGGTCCACAATACTGGTATCTGATTCTTGGCATGTCATGTTCAGTTTGGTTTTTGCCCGGGTGTTGTAGGAATGGGTTGCCAGGACACCGACTGCCTTTTGTCCTTGTGTTGTAAAGAAGAGTTACCACTTTGAAACCACAAACCAACCACCTTTCTGGAATAACATGACAAAATGAAACCATCACGTCAGCGTTAGGGCATTTAACATATTGGTAACAACTTTTGATCGGTCGCCTGCGTCATCCCGGCCTTTCCCTTATTTCCAATTGTAAACTTTCTCTTTCTTTGTTTGTTTTTCCGCTCTTTTCTTTTCCTTTTTGCCTTTTGTTGTTTTTCCTCTCTTTTCTTTTTTTCTTTTTCTTTTGGTTATGATTGAATCCTATGTAGATTGCCTACGTATCATGACCCCGCATGAATCAAACCAAGTGTAGTTCTTGCAAATAAGTGCAAAATTAAAGGGATATTTTTGGGATTTTCAAATTTTGTTTCTCTTGAAGGGAAACTACAAAAGCAGACTCAAAATAACAAACTACAAACTCGATGATTAAAACTGGATCAAGAGTGCATCAAAGCTTCACATCCTGGGGCCCGTGGGGCATCACTCGGCATCGCCACAGGCCTGCGCAAGACTGAGAAGCTCCAATGTCAACTGTGACATTTAAAGAAAACTGGCCATGTAATAACTTATTTTGACTTAAAAACAAAATTAAAAGTGGCTATCCTTCAAAAATATTTATTTTAAGAAAACAAAGACTCAATTTTGCAAATACGGCCTTTCAGTACTTCCGAAAGGGAGATTTTAAGGTTGTGCCCGCAAACCGCTTTAAAATGACTCAAGGTGGATGTTCTTGTAAAAACATCCTTTCGGTGCCCTTTTGGGGACATTCGGCTTATTTTAAAACAAGAATGGCGTCACCCGACTTATTGGATAAAAAAAATTTAATTTTGGCATTTTTGGCTATTTTTGTAAAAGGGGTGGTTGGACCCGATGAGGATTGCCTACATATCTCACATCTGGTGAGAATCAAACCAGCGTAGTTTGGGCCGATTGGCCAAAATCATAGCTGTTTTTGAACAACCATTTTTTCAAATAATTTATATTTTCTCTTACTTTAGTTTTCAAAAAAAATCCGGCAGCATTTCGGTACTATTTGGGTATTGGGTTTTTCAAACAAATGGTACCCTCAGTTAGCCCTAACACTGCTATTTTTCATAATTTTCTCTCATTGTTTACAAGCTGGTCAACATGCAAAGCCGAGCAAATAGATGCACAAGTAGCACGTAAGATGCATCAGGATGGTCATTTTAATTCAGGTCACTTGTCCTAGACGGACCCAACCCCTGTATTGAGTCCCCTAAGTCAAATGCACATGATGAAAACAAGCGTCCTACTAGGGATCCGGCATGAGTTTATTGTTCTTCTAGGTTTAATCCCTAGGTTTATTGGTCTAGACCTGGCTTACCCGAGCGGACAACTTGGGCCGAGGGGGAGGCAGCATACGGGGGATACAGAAGCTCCGCCAGCTTAGCAACTTATCCAAACCTCATTCTAAATGGGAAAAGACTCTAAACAGAAGAGAAGCTACACGAAGTGCACCCTTCTCCATGATGTAAAAGACTCAGAGAGAGGAAGGGATTCATAACAGTTTATATACAATTCAACAAATATCAAAGCGGTAAAACATTTAGCTCATATAGCATGTAGGAAAATCAGATAAAGCCAAATATAAGAATTATAGTAAGCTTGAATTCTGAACCCTGAACAAAACGTTCTGGGTCCATTTCCTAAGCAGAGTCGCCAGAGCTGTCACACCTCCTTTTTCGCTACTACACCTCGTGAAGGGTATAATAAAAGGAGTTTTTCCAATTAAAGGACAATCGAAACGGGATTCGTTTATTAAGAGATTCAGAGTCGCCACTTGGGAGATTTATGGTGTCCCAAGTCACCCGTTTGAATCCCGAATCGAGGAAAGGGTTTGACTTTGTATTACAGTCGCGAACCAGAAATCTGATTAAGGAATTCTGTTAACCCGTGAGAAGAGGTTAGGCACTCCCGAGCTCCGTGGTTCTAGCACGGTCGCTCAGCTACTATATTTGGCTAAAATCTGATTTTAATACATGTTCAAACCTATAGTGCACTGTTTAGAATTATTTACCGCTTTTAGTCAATTTTTTAAGAAATTGAACGTCGTTTAAAAAACGTGTTTTCAGATCACGTCACATGAAATGCACCCGGATTCTCGACACATTCTTATTCAACGTTTTGGGATTTGGATTTTGGGTTGCATGAAATGCACACCCGTATTTAAGAAGGTAAAATGATTAAAGAGCGCGCCTAAAGTGGCTAGCGTGTTATTATCTTTGCGGGAGGCCGTGAAATTCGCTAAACGGCACGCCCTGGATTCTAAGTATTTTTTAATTAAGCATTTAATGAGGGCCCCGCAATTTATGTATTTTTGTTTGGCGAGGCTCATCTCATTTTATTATTTAAAGGCCAACCTAAAGCAAACTACAATTTTTCTATTTAAATTTGTCTCTAAAAATCCTAGTTACTTAATATTATAAAATTCGGGCTTCAAGTTCAAGTCCGGATTCAAACAAAAGGGATAGACCTCTTAATTTGAACTCGCTACTTAACTCGAGAATCCAATTTTACAAATTAGTCTTAATGAACTTAAGGGAATTTATCATCCAACACATTTGGGCTTCGATCTTAGCCTGGTAAGAAGAAATTTCAATCAGCTTTGATAAGAAATATCCAGCAATAGGCCTGAACTCAGGCCTAAACGAGAGAAGGGGACTATTTGACATTAGGCCCTAGACAGATTTAGGCCCAAGTCTGATTCCCACTGAGGCAGTCACGTTTGGACTTCCAAATATGCCCAAGTCTCTCTCTCGATTTTATCTTTAACTATCTAGCTTCAATTCACGAAGAATTCAACATCCAACTCACATAAATAATTCAACTCTATAATAATTGCAACTTATTAGTTTGGGTCGTTCAACAGAATTATTACAAAGAATATCCAAATAGGTCAAACTAATTGAATTGATGCATTTTGAAATTATATCCTAGGTACTTCCAAGTATAGAATAAATCAGTGAAGGAGAAGTGAATCCAACAACACAGTTGATACTACAATTTAGGCCCGTTTTTTATACTAATACCAACTCTCAATCAATTTTGAATTTAATTTCATTCTAACAGCTTGACCATTCAATTATTAACACAAGTGCACATCACAGATTCTCGAATCAATTTCCAATTTCAGGTTATTTTCTAGCTCAAAACGTTTAAACTAAACTAACGAACTAAATTATACTATAGCTAATGCCATTCCAAATTTAACAATCCAAAGGTCCATTGCAGTCCTGTTATTACAAATTATAAAATGTTCGAATCACATAAATATCTACTACTACTACCATGTATCTAACATTCAGATTAATATGACGTTATACAAACTGACATCGAATTAACACAAGTCAGATTTCACTTCTTCAATTAACCAATACACATTGACTGATTTAATTCCCTAACACATCAACTGGAGCTGGAAAAGTACCTGGAATTTGAATAAAAGCAGAAGAGAAGGAGGTCAGGAGCAACAAGGCAACAAGCAGCACTCACAATCAGCAACAACAAAGCAAATTGAAGCCCAAACCAACACTAACAGAAGCCCAAAAACGAGTAATAGAGAAACAACAACAGCAGGAGGCCAAAACACCCTGGTTTGGACCCAAATTGACTCGTAACCACAACCAACAGACCTCTGAAGTTCAACAATCAATACACTTTGAGCAATTGAATCATTTTTCTCTTTCAATTAAGCTAGAATTTGCAACAGTGATTAATAGGCCAATGGAACAGTGTTTCCTAGAGAGTTTGATGTTTTTTTTTTAGTTTTTCTGAAAATCTAAGATCTAAAAGTGTTTTTGGATTTTGAATTTTGAGTTTCAACTGATGGAAACCTGGAATATTTTGGGGGGAATTATAAAGGCTGAAAAAAACTTCCCAATCAAGGCACTTAAGCATGCCTTTTATAGGCAAAAGCTGAGGGCAGCCCTTATTTTCTGTTTTCTATGTTAGTCCCTATCTATTTATTCAATTAGTCCCTTATTTCTTAGCTTGTGACTCAAGTTAGCACCTTACAATTACTGAAAACCTACACCTGACCCTATTCTAGAAGATTCTAGGGCCTTCTATTCTATCCTACAACTTTCATATCCAAATTCCCCTTCTCTCGTAAAGCAGTCGCAGGTACGAAAGTTCCCCTTTAATGAAATGTCGTAGATGCAACTCGGTCTTTGCATAAGAGGGACCATAGGTGCGGTCCCTGGACCGCAGCTGCGGTTTCACTGGTCAGAAAAGGGACGGAATCGAGGGTTTAGTTCAAAACTTGGAAAAATCAAATTGGAGCTCGGGGTAGGGTGGTTCTGTGGGTTTTTTAAAGATAAGATCATTAGGTAACAATTCCTTATCCCTTTCTAGTTGTATTCCACTAATCTATTGTTAATTTTCCAATGTAATTTTGGATTGGAGATGAAAATTGGGGAAAAATTGGAAGAAAGTTCTTAGACCTAGAATTCGAATTTTGATTGGGAAGTTGACCTTCGATTTGGATAATTTTGGTATGCATGAACTCGTGAGAGTATGGGGATTCTGAACTTATAAATTTTACCTGATTCCGAGATGTGGAACCGAAGGGCTTTTGTCATTTTACCTAATTTCACGTATTAGCTTAGAATTTATTTGTAGAATCTGTTACTTGAAGTGTTATTTACATTATGCAATTGAATTGAATAGATTTGGGCCATTTGGAGTCGAGTACTCATGGCAAAGACGTGCTTTCGGGTTAATTTTGAGCTGGTTCAAGGTAAGTGGCTTTCCTAACCATGTGTGGGGGACATTCCCCTTAGGATTTGGTATTGTGGTAATTGAAATACCTTGTACGTGAGGTGACGGGTGCGTACTTGTGCTAATTGTTGAAAATCCTATTTTCACTAAAGTAGCTTTAATTGTGTTTTCTTTTCTTGCTTATTGTACTTGAAATTTAAGCCTGTTGTTAGGTTAGAGAAACATATTCAATTGACTTAATTGCTTTATTGCTTAAACTGCCTTATTTGTATTATGTGAAGCATGTTATATTAGAGTTACCTGTTTTACTTTGGTAAGAAATTGAGTTTAGTTGAGTATTCCTTGTGTTATTGCTGTGTGTTTTACTTTAGGACTACGGGACGACATCCCGGGAGATCCCCTGTACGTATTTATGATTGAGCTATGGTGCGGGATATCGAGAGATCTCCAGCACGTATATTGAGGATACCAAGAGATCCTCAGGATACCAAGAGATCCCTAGCATATATTGAGGATACCAAGAGATCCTCGGGATACCAAGAGATCCCTGGCATATATTAAGGGTACTAAGAGATCCTTGGGATACTGAGAGATCCCCGGTTATTATCTTTGTGAAGAGTGGTATTCCTTGTGATTGTTTTTGCCTCTGTTTCAGTTGTTGTTATCCTTATTATCCTGTATTAATTCTACTGTACTGCTTTATTTTATACTGTCATACCTTATATTTCATTTAACCTCAGTAGGGCCCTGACCTTCCTCGTCACTACCCGACCGAGGTTAGACTTAGCACTTACTGAGTACCGCTGTGGTGTACTCATGCCCTTTCTGTGCATGTTTTTCATGTGAAGATCTAGGTAACTCCACTCGGAGTTATCACGCTTTAGACAAGGCATTCGTAGAGACTCCGAGGTATATCTGCCACGTCTGCAGACCGAAGAGTCCCTTTCGATTCATCCTTTTGTATTGGCCCTTCTGTACTTTCGTTTCTTTGTTAGATATTCTGGATTTAGATGCTTGTAGACATTTAGAGGCTTGTGATCATGAGATTTCGGGTTTTGGGAAATTATATTAGTTTCGAGAATTGTTATTGTGTATGCCGAGTGGCATTTTAAGCATTGTTTTATTTCATTATTCTGGTTTTTGATTATGCCTCCCGCAATTGTTGTTTATACTCTGCATTGTTAGGCTTACCTAGTCGTAGAGACTAGGTGTCGTCACGATAGTTCACGGAGGAAGAACTGGGGTCATGACACATATAGGCGTTAGGTTAGCTTGAATAGGCGAGTAAGAATTCGACAGATTCTTATGAAAAATATTAACCCTGTCAACCAATAAACCAGATAAATTAATTAGTCAATTCAATTGAAGAATACAATATGATTGTTAGATAGCCCATAACCCTAGATTGTTTTCATCACATTGATAACATAAAAATTTGTTCTTCCTCTATTAAAAGTTCATTATTTATTTTTATTATTTTAATTATATTAGAATCAAATACTTCTACGTTTAATTCTTGTTTAGATAATTAGGATAGTCTAACTTAGTTAATAGTTAATCACAAGTCCTCGTGGGTTCGACATCCAACTTTTAGTCACTTTATTACTTGATGGCCGCGTATACTTGCATGCGCGTTTGGCCGCAATAAGTTTTTGGTGCCGTTGCCTGGGACTTAGAAATTAGCTATTTTTCTAGATTAGACATTTAATTTTTTTTATCTATTCGTATTTTGTGTTTTAATTTAGTTAGTATTTTTTATTTATTTTACTATGGCATCTTGGAATGAAAATTATTCGAATGATGGTTATTGTTATTTTGATGATCCTTGTCTATATTGTGGAGGACCCCACTGGTGGAATAATTGTCAGAATATTTTCGGGAGCGAGTTGTGCGCACAATCTCAATCCTTTGAGTGGAATACTTGTAATATTTGTGGTGGTCAAGATGGCCACTGGGATGTCCTAAATTTTCCATCCTTCTCTAAGACCTTATTATAATCTTTCTAATGATGTCTGTGAGTTTGATAGGAGCAATGAAGTGCACGATATAGAACCTGATGCGTATATTAGGGATCTTTTGAGGCAAGTAGCAGAGCAACAGGATGAACTCAAAAATATATGAAAAGAATGAAGGAAAAAATCACAAGAATGAAGGTCAATATGGAACAATTAAATTAAGAGAGCGAGTACCAGCAAGAGGAAAATTTTGAA
Source organism: Nicotiana glauca (assembly GCA_026770625.1). Lineage (NCBI taxonomy): Eukaryota > Viridiplantae > Streptophyta > Magnoliopsida > Solanales > Solanaceae > Nicotiana > Nicotiana glauca. The sequence continues at coordinate 318,140 of MU777753.1, forward strand.
AAGGAAGAGATTTTGAGTCAAACTTGGCTGGTAGAACAAGCTGAAAGATTAGAAATATATGAGGCTCAATGTGAGGAAATTACAAATAAGATGAGATACTTTATAGAAGGAGGAGCTGAACTGGAACAAGAGATCGATAAATTTGGTACTACTATTCACGACCTAAAGGCTCAATTGAATGCAAAGGATGATACGTCTAACGCCCAACAAAATAGTAATGAATTGTGTAAAGCTGAAAATGAGCTTACACGCCAAATTGAGGAGCGAAAAGTGGAGACCCAATCATTCAAGCATATTTTGGTTGATGATGCCCATGTTGAGAAAAGTACACTAGAGCCATACGAGGAAGTGGATAATATTATATTTGAAGAGTCTAGTTCATGTAAATATGAGGATGTAAAGAGTAATGCAATTGTAAAGTTAGGGCATATTGGTCCTCATTCCATTCATTTTTCAACATTGTGTTTGGATGATTACATGGAAATCGAGTCATCTGAGCCTTTGGAGGAGCCAATGGATGAGGAACAAGATGCTTACATTCTTGATTCGCCGTGCCAGAGAGAAAAATTATATTCCTCATATAAAGGTCAAGAAGTATAAAGTAAAAAATTTATTACTTGGCCTGTTTATTTTTGTATCCCCACTAAAGGAGCATATCCACAGACTGGATGCCCTTTTAAGGGTACAATTCATAAGTTCGAGGCGAAGACAAAAAATGATTTACGCCGTGACGCGGTGTTAAATTAAGCGCTTGTTGGGAGGCAACCCAGCTTTACCGCTTTCTTTTATTTTTTTATTTTTTTAATTTTGTAGGATTTTGGGCATAGGGAGCAAAGTCATTGGAAGAGTGCAAAGGCGAGTTACATGGTGAGATCTAAGTGTGGGGTGCCCACACAAAAGACCATGCGTGGGGAAGTCTGAGTACCTCGTGAGCCACTATTGCTTTGGCCTTTGGCTTTTCATGGAGTTTCTTGTCCACTCTCGTTATTATTTTGCTTTATTTATGCATTTGGGATACTGTACTCTTTTAAGTGTGGGGTGGGAGAATTTCTTTATATAATTAGTAGTAATATGTTAGATGATGTTAACTTCTTATTTTTGTTTTAGTAGTTATGTAGTATTTTAGTAGCTATGAAAAAGAAAAAAAGAAAAGTAGCAAATTTGGATTCTTCTCGACGATGGATCTCCTAGACAGTTTTCTTGAGGGATTTAAGTCTAAAGAAAATGGATAAAAAGATATTTTTATAAGTAGTGTAGTAATTCCTCCTTGGTTTTTCTTTGTGCCGTGGTTTTTTTCCAAGGATTTTATTTGAACCGTGCATAGTTAGTTTTTTTTTTGAACTATAAAAACTCTAAGAATTAAATTGAAGTAATATCTCTTGACTTTGTTTTGCCTTGAGAATAGTGAATACTTTAGTTGTGACGCTTAGCTCTATTTTTGACTCTTGTATAAGCACCTTAAATTGTATGATCTCAACTTTGCTTAACTTATTTGACTAGAGTGTCTTGATGAGTCCAATCCTAAGTGATTTATGTACTATGTGTGTGTAATGTTTTGTATTATTCTGTGTATTACATTTGATGTCCAGAACTTGCCCCCTACGTTTGCAAAGCGAAATAGTAGTTTTGTTCAACCTTGGAAGTGATATAGGCATTTCTTTGATGAGTCATAGATATATTTTACCTACCTAATTGTTATGTATCATAGTTAACCGCTTTCATCCCGTAATCCTGTTTCTTTGGCAACCACATTACAAGTCTTACCCATTTGTTTGAATTAACCATCTATTTGAACCTTTTCACCTATGAGTACTCGAATTGTTATGAACTTTATAAAAGTTAAAATGTGGGGTGGTTGGTTTAGATTTTGAGTGGAACTAATGAAATAAGGAGAAAGGTGCAGTGTTTTGAAAAAAAGAAAAGTAAGAGCCACTTGAAAAGAGAAAAAGAAGAAAAGAAAAAAAAATAGTTGTATTGTTGTCAAAAATATTCTTTGACAATGGTGACTTTTGATGTAATTGTGCTTAAAGAAGTGAGAAGTTTATATATATTGATGTGGAGGTGGAGTTATGGTTTGACATAAGTGTGGGGTTTTAAATGTTAAAGTGTATGTATTAAAGTGCTTAGGGAGGTGTAGTCACTCTTATATAATAATGTATCTGACCCGTCCCTCAGCTACATTACAACTAAGGTTGTTAAACGGGTGGGCCAGGCCGGGCTGGGTTGGGATTTTTTAGACCCGTACGGGTTATGGTCTGGGCCGGTTACGGGTTGGGGCTTACCGGATTTAACGGGTTCGGGTTCATCCGGGTAAAAATTAAACCGTAAGGGTTACGGTTTGAGTGGACCGGGCCAGGTTGGGTTTAGTTTTTTTTTTTTTTTGTATTTTGTATAGAGATAACTTCATTTATTGCCCATCGGGCAAAACAAATATCATCCGGTAGCTCAAAATTTCAATATGAATTTTATAGCCCAAAAGTAATTCTCGTGGCTAGCCCAAACCGCTTTCTGCTTCTTTCTTCGCTGATGCAACACCTTTAAATACAGCTCAAACTTCTTTTATGAGATCTGGTTGATCTCTGTAGATCTTCAAGTTGAGAATGATATCCAACAACTTGAAATCCCTTATAAGGAAGTTTAAATTCCTTCCAAGGAGCTTAAGATCCTCAAATGCAAACAGATCTTGATCGAGATAATCACATTCATCTTTGATCCTCTGCAGAGTTTCAAAGGGAAATATTCCAGATAGTTCTCTGAAAATATAAGTAAAGAACCGAATTCCTCTACAGTCTGCTGATGAGTGGTAATTTTACCACTCAATCTAGCCTCTTTTCCTTAGCTGTTATATCCTTTTAATTATAAAATGAGGTTGTTTATGGTGGTTGTTGTTAGATTTTCAGGTAAATGGTGCTACGAAGTGATTGAGATTGAATTGAAGTGGAATTGAGCAAAAGAGAGTGAAATCATGCAAAACTTTTAGTGATTCCGCTTCTGCGGAAGTTTGGTCGCAGAAGCGACCCCGCTTCTGCATAAAGTTGACCGCTTCTGCGATGTAAGCCTGGATTGGGATTTCGCTTCTGCGGAGGAAAAGGCACAGAAGTGATCACGCTTCTACGAAGAAAGAACCGCATCTGCGGTGACAACACAATTGACCAACTCTGCTTCTGTGATGAGAGTTCCGCTTATACAGAGCCGCACCTGCGATGATTCTTCCGCATGTGCGGAAGTCGAGCATCAGAACTGGGAAAATTAGGCATTTCATATTTTTCCAACCCCAAACCATTTTGTACTCGTCCAAACAGATATTTTAGAACAATCTTTGGTTTATTTTCAGTTCATAGAACTAGAGAGAACATTTTTGGAAGCTAAGCTTTTTGCACACACACTTGGGTCTTGAGGATTGAAGCTTGGGGTTAAGATTTGCTTGCCCATTTATATTTATTTCTTCATTTTCTTGCATTGTATTGAATATTTAAGTGTGTAGTAATTATTTCCAATACTTGAATCTTGTTTATGGAAGTATTCATACTTAAAGTGTGGATTAAATACCTTGTTGTGCTTATGTATTAAATGATTTTTATTCTTTTATGAAGTGAGTTATTGTTATTTTAATTATTCTTATTCTTTAATGTTTCCAAAGGGATTAGCTAATCCTAGGACTCGTCCATTAACTCAGAATTAATTTTGGAAAAGGTAATTTGGGGTTGGAAAAGATTAATTAACAAGAACTTGAGGCGTTAACCCTCATTTTATAGATTCTACCTAGGGATAGGATTGAAATTCTTGTAGCCATTCCGGGTGTGCTTAATCTTCTAATTATTTTAGGGATAATTCAATTAGGAAGTCTTGTTAGTCTTTGGAAGAAGCTAATTAAGAATTATTATCCGTGGCTAATTAACATAAACTCCCTCATATTTGTAAAATCATGAAATACATTGGATAGTTACTTGAGTGTAATTCCCGATGCAACCATACTTGTACCCATTGATCATTTTACTTGCTTTCTAGGTTAGTTTACATTTCCGCATTTAGATATAAAATATTTTCAAACCAAAATTCTTAGTGTTTGGCATTATGCGATAAGCGATAATTTTCTTACATTCCTAATCGTCTACACATTGTTCTCTATGGGATTTGACCCCATCTCATAGTTGGGTAAATTATATTGCCTTCGACCGTGTCTATTACTTTTTAGCAGTGGATTTGGATGTCACCAAAATTGGCGCCATTGCCGGGGAACAATTTGGCGTAATTTAGGTTGTTTGAGAAGTAAGCGAAAGTGCTTTGGTCCAAACTTGTTAATATTTGTGTAATTATTTTTCTTACCTTGGTCTATTTTTCTATTTTTTTTTTGTTTATTTTCTTATTTTTGAAAAATGGCATCATATAATGAAAATTGGTCGGATGGTAGTTGTTCATACTTTGATGACCCTTATCCTTATTGTGGAGGACCACACTCGTGGCAAAATATTTCAAATTCTCCCAGGGATGGATTGTGCGTACAATCTCAAACCCATGAGTGGAGTATTTGTGATAAGTGTGATTTCCAAAATGGTCATTGGGATGATTGTGCATATTTGTCCTTCCCTTCCCCAATCCCCTACTATGACGAATCTACCTTTTGTGATGAGAATTATAGGGCTATGGAAATGGAAGAAGTTGAGCAAGGCCAAAATGAAGAGTTCAAGCTTAGGTTGGACTGTTTACTTGAAGAAGGAAACAAGGAGCAATATGCCTTGGAGAAGCTAGAAAATAGTCTCCAAAATGACTTGGCGCTTGAAAGATTGCACTCCCAAATGGATGAAATGATCGAAGCCTTAAGGGTTCAAAAACCTCGGAAGTGAATGAAAGCCATGGACCTTCCTTGGAGATTGAAGTTGAAAATCCTTCCTTGGTACTTGATCAAAACCAAGAAGAACTCCCAAATGCTCAAAATGAGAAAATAATGCTCATGGTGAAGACCATTCCTGAAAATGAGGAGAAGCACAACTTTGCACTCGAGGACTTGAAACAAAGCTTGGCTCACAATGATGAACATATTCGCACTTTGGAGGATCAAATGCAAATATTGGTTGAGGCTCACTATGCCCACCAACTTGAGAGTGTGGAAGAAAGCAAAGAAGAGTCCAATTCTGAGGAAGAAAGTGAGCTTTACTACGAGGAATCAAGAATTGAACATCCGCCAACCGACTCCATGAGTGTTAATGATGCCGAGAAAAAATGGAATTAGAGTCAACCAGTGTAAATGAACATTTGGTTGAGATTGACTCTAGTCAGGGAAAAGAAGAGGGTATCAAAATAGAAAAAATGCAAAGAGAAGGCTTGAAGTCACATTCCAAGCATTTTTTAGCATTGGAATTGTGTGGTGATATGGAAATGGAACTACACGAGTCAATGAGGGATTGCGATGATGAAAAACTCATGCCATACATTTTACAATTTGAGGAAACAAGAAAACAAAATGACATTCCTCACATGAGAGCCAAGAAGCGCAAAATGAAGAAATTAAAGATTGGCTTGATCATCAGCTTATCACCCCCCATCGCTCGTGGTCACAAGCTTGATTCCAAGCTAGGTGCCCAGTACATATCATCCAAGTGGCGAGAAAAGTGGTAATATTGTTTGCGTCGTGCCACGACGTTAAATGCGGCGCTTGGTGGGAGGCAACCCATCGTTTTTTCAAAATTTTGAGTCATTTTTGAAATTTTCTTTTTTAAAATAGCTTAGAATATTATTTTTGACTAATCTGCCGAGTTTTTGATTTTTTGGAGTTGATTTGTATAGGTCAGAGTGGTCCGGAGGGCTAAAACCAGTAGCTGCAAAAAACTGGGCATCAAACTTCTGATGTTACCGCATCTACGGTCACGCAGAAGCGGATACACAATCGCAGAAGTGGTAAGTTCCGCAAAAGCATACACTTGGCCACATAAGCGGAATTGCATAAGCGTGAAATTTTCCGCAAAAGCGGAAGTCGAGCAGGTCTTCAATTCTAAAAATTTTCAGACTCCTCATTTGTTCAGGTGTTCTCTATGCACTGTTCTCCCCAGCCCTAACTCCCCAAACACGAAAAAAATCTCCAAAACTTCAAAACCTGCTCGTGAATTCTTCCTCTTGTGCAAAATTCAGGTAATGTCTTCTAAAACCTCATCTCCTCCTTAATCTCATTCATTTCATTCTCTCTGCTTCTCCTTAGCCAACAATTTTTTTTTTGTTTCGATTTATTGATGTTAGCTTTTGGAAGTGAGGGAAATTGGTTGAGAGTTTTCATGTGTGTGTTGTATATTCATGAACAAATTCATGGGAATTCTGAGTACCCAATTTGTTTGAAGAAGAGTTTAGTTTAACTTGCTCGCAAGATGTTCGACACAATGTTTAAATGAAATTTTGTTGCTAAGCACCCCAAAATTGGTCTAAATGGAATCATAATCTCATGTACTGCACTAACTAAGAAAGCTTGAGTATAAGTTAGATGCCAAAAATTGATTTGAGAATCAAAAATTTCAAAAAAAAATTCTGGGCAGAAGAAGAACTGGTCGTAAACCGCATAAGCGAAAAATTTTCGCATATGCGAATTCGCACCTGCGATGAAATTTCCGCAGGTGCGATCTCTGGAAAAATAAAAAAATAAAAAATGCGCAAATGCAGTCCATTTTTTGAAGGAGCGGAACCGCTTTTGCGATCTCTTTTCCGCAGATGCGAAAACTATGCAAATTGTGCAAATCCAGTAGCTTTGCATCAGGGGATTCCCGGGCACGTTCAACCTGATGTTTTGGCTAAATTGCAATGTTTTGAATTGCTTAACATGGTTCTATTACCCGACTGACCTTGTGTTGATTTTATGTAGGCGTTTCAAGTTAAAATGGACCTAAACACGAGCGGACAACAACATGAAATTGAAGAAGAGATTGAGGAGCCATATGATGAATCACGCTTCATGTCAGCTGCATGTGAGCGTCGATATTTGGACGAACTTGTCAATAGGAGGATAACTCTGGGAAAGGGCATCCATAAAGACAAATTGGTCAAAAATCTCCCGGATTTCTATGCTTGGCTCCATTCACTTGGATGTTCATGCTTCATCCCTACCCCTTGCAAGGATAATGAGGAGTGGGTGCATGAATTTTATGCAAACTTTAGGCGTACTGATTTTGCCAATCCACAAGCCGTCATCCGAGGAAAATTGGTGAGGTTCAGGATTGAGTAAATTAATGACACTCTTGGTATTCCCAACTTTCCAATGGAGCCGGTGCTAGAAAAAGATCACTGTGAAAATGGAGCATGGCTTGTATCCAAACTCTTCCCTCCGCACTTGAGAGACAAATGGGGCAACAAGAGAAAAGGGTTGAAATCAATCGACTTCATTGCCAAGGCTAAAATGTGGATGTACATCCTTTGCAACCGGGTGTCTCCTTGTGGGAACATCTCAGATGTCTCTTACTCCAGAGCTTTGATTATTGCTTGCCTCCTGGATAACATTCCTGTGAATATTGGTGAGTATATCTTGCGAGAGCTGAGGGAGTACTTGCGAGATAAGGATGCAGGGATGTGTTCCCTTCACTGATCACTTAGCTATGCACCAGAGCAGAGGTTGAGGTACGTAGCACCGATCGGTGGCTACCTGCTGACAAACCTTTTCATCCTTTGAGAGTGACAGGAGAGGGGAGCGTAGTCAAGAGCAAGAAGAGAAAAGTCACCACCACTGCTACTGCTTCAGAGTCCTCTTCACAGGTAGCTGCACAGGGACCATTCGGGATACTAAACTCCGAGCTTGTATCTATTAAGGAGTTAGTATCACAACTTCCGAGTGGGCCTTCATCTTCCCAGCCCGGGCCTTCACCCTTCTCCAGGGACGAAATGTAGAGTTACTTGGATGCACAGAAAAGCCAGAATGATTCTCTTGAGAAGATGACCCCATGCCACCTTTCAGTCAGACTTTGAGAAGGAGAAGAAGAAGAACAAGAAGAAGGGAAAATTTATGATCAAGATGTGGAGAGGCATCAAGGCAATTTTCAAATGGGGAAACCCAAATAAGAAGATACCAGTAGCGGCCCAAGATCATAGCGAGGAGTATTCCTTCATGTCCGAGACAGCTGGTGATAGTGATGATGATGATGATAACGATAAGGAGACAGAGGATGATGGGGCCACGAGCACAGCGCAGCATTGATCAGCCGTCCTCCCACAGTCTGCTAGTCTGATGCAAACCTCAGGGAGACCCTCAAACTATTTATGCTTTATATTTCATAATTGTGCAGTGATGGCACTGCAATGTTTTTAGTTGGGGTGGCTAGTATATTGTATTCATTTTTTGATTTTGTATGCCCTTGTCGGGCTTAGTTTGTTGTTATGGATATTGTATGTCCTTTTCGGGCTTGTGATTATGCTGTTGTGGATATTGTATGCCCTTGCCGGGCTGTTTTTGTGTAGCAGGTGCTCTTGTCGAGCTTGGTTTGATTAGTCGAGCTTGGTTTGATTAGTTGTATTTTTATCTTTCTTTCGTTATTTATTTTCTTTTTGTAGCTTATTTTATCTTTATTTCGTTATTTATTTTCTTATTGTAGCTTACTATTAGTAGTATTAGTTTCTTTTATTTTAGTATCCTTTGTAGTAGTTTGTTCTCTTTTATTTGTATTTCCTTAAATAATATTTCCTTGGGTTTTCTTCATGCTACGGTTCTTTTCCCAGGAATATTTTTGAAGTGAACCGGGTGACTTTTCCCTATGATAGATGGCGTGACAAATTTCTTAAGGGAATTAGTCGTGTTTTGCTAGGATGAGGCTTTTGGATTATTTGGTACTAATAAAATTAGCCTCTTATATGTAAATTGTGAATTAAGAATACTCCTCCGAAAATTGGTTTTGAACTAAAGAAAGTAAGTTGCATGGTGCAAAATAATTCTTGTGCTAAATTTTTGGCTCTTTTAGTGACTCTTTGCCCACTAGTTTGAATATTGCTCTAAATGCCATTATTAGAAAATAAAATTAATCCGTCTTGATTAATTCACGTTCCATGTGTGTTAGTATTTGTTCAAATAAATCTTATGTTAACTTCTATCATCTAGAACTTGCCCGGTTGGTTTTCCAATGCTAATGATAGTATGTTTGGGTGGAGGAATGATCTCAGGCATTCTTTGTTTTATTTTCAAAACCTCTTTAGCCTTTCAAGCCTACCTTTGCATAAATAATATCACTAGTACCCAATTTGTGCCTTTAAATCTTTTCTTTGGCCAACTCATTATAAACCTTTCCCCTTTTGTAAAATAATTCCCTCTCTTGAACCCGTCTCTCCTTGAACATTGAGAATGAGGCTAAAAGCCTAAGTTGGCGGTGGTGTCAAAGTGGAGATTGGTGAGGTTGTACATTGAGTCTAGGACCTCATGCCTCAAAGTGTTTGTATTAAATTATTCAAGCTCCAAAAGAAAAAATATATGTATATAAAAAAAATTAAAAAAAAAGAATATGTGTGTGTGTGTGTGTGTGTATATATATATATATATATATATATATATATATATAT